>OZ038378.1:62100423-62107923 GCA_964036045.1 Eutreptiella sp. 'Long Island Sound 2002' | reverse complement strand
GGCCACGGAAAATCCCAATATGCCTTGAAAAGGGGCCATTATGGGACGAAAAAAAGTGTCAAAAATGGGTCAAAAACGCATTGTTCTAAAAGTGATCCTCGGCCATTTGGGAGGTTCAAACAAGGGTTTTTAGCCTTTTTGGAGCCCGAGATCACGCGTTTTGGCCCATGGAGAATCCCAAAATGCCTTGAAAATGGGCCAATGTGGGACAAAAACTAGTATAATTTTGAGTCCTTTTTGGCACAAGAGGGATAAGTAATCCTTGCTGTGTTTTGCTGTTGTGTGCTTCGTTCATTGTGCCCTTTGCTCTTACTGATTAGACTTTGAGTACAGGTGTACTCTTAACGGAGTTACCTTCACATTCACGCCATGTCTAATCATAGGAGCAAGAGTTGCAACAATAGTGTGGAGTGTTTGGTACAAGAGGAACGAGTAGTTGCTCGCCGTGTTTTGCCGTTTGTGTGCTTTGTTCTTCTGTGCCCTTTGCTCTTAGTGATTGGACTTGGAGTACAGGTGTACTCTTAACGGAGTTACCTTCAAATTCATGCCATGTCTAATCACGAGGCAAGGGTTGCAATAATAGGCTGAAGTGTTCCAAGCAGTTCTGGTTGCCATCCATGGGAGTTCCCAATGTACAGGTGTACTGCTAACGGAATTACCATCACCTTCATGCCATGTCTACACCTTGGGAGCAAGGGTTACAACTGTTTCTGTACAGTGATTACCACGAGACTCGCAAGTAATTCCTTCACGTGTTTTGCCAACTGTGCTTCGTTCCTCCAACACTGCCATTGCGGTTTGATGGACATACGTACGGACCGGCTCTTTGTGAGCGGATATAAATTCCCATTAGCCTTCCCCTCCACCTTGTGCACTCACCCACATAAAGAACCCGCGTGTCTTTTAGGAGAGGGGTGTAGATTAGAGGATATATATATATATATATATATATGTACATATATATATATATATATATATATATATATGTATATATATATATATATATATATATACATATATATATATATATATATATATATATATGTATATATATATATATATATATATATATATATATATATATGTGTGTGTGTATATATATATATATATATATATATATATCGCCGGGGGGGATCCATCACAAAAACCTGCAAGAAATCGAATATATATATATATATATATATATATATATATATATACATAAATATATATATATATATATACATATATATATATACATATTCATATATATATATATATATATATATATATATATATATATATATATATATATATATATATATATATATATATATATATATATATATATATATATATATATATATATATATATATATATATATATATATATATATATATATATATATATATATATATATATATATATATATATATATATATGGCAAATACGCAATTCCCTCCCCCCCACCCTGGGCCAACCGGTGCACTATGGGGCAAGGTTAGGTACCCCCCCCCCCTATTTTGGGCCCGGGAAACACAAACAACATGTTTTAGAAGTGAATTGGATGGTTATTAGTGGGTATTTGCCCGTATAAAAGTCTAAAATGGCTAAAATTAGGGTATGACATCACTGCTGGTAGGACCTCCTGTTGATAGCGCACTCCCTACCGCAATTCCTTGAGTATGCAGCGGCGATAGCGCGGTATCTCACGGACATGGGCATGTCCCTTAACGTCGGCAAATGCGCCTATGCCAATACTGCTCGCATCCATTCGATCATGGTGTGCCTGAGCCCAGGGAACACGGCGGCCCCATGGGTGTGCTTACGTGCCAAGGGCACGGTACCATACTTGGGCTTGCGCCTCGATCCCAGGGGGGTGGCAACCATGAAGGAGAAACCTGTACTCCGGTGTGAAGCTCTGCTGGGCTGGTGCAAGAACACGTTGGGGCCGGCGTCGGTGCCTCATGAGGTGATGGCGGCGGTGGTTGGAGGCATCGTGCGGTACGCGGCGCCCTACCTGTCCGACATGGCGGAGGCTGTGATCAAGCTGAATACTGCCATCAAGGCTGCAGCCCTGCAATTCGAGAAGCTGCCCAAGGACCTGTCCAACGTAGCGGTGCGGTCGGGTCATGGGTTACGGTTGGCGGATGTCCAGGTTATCTGCCGCGACTCCGTCGTGGCGACCATGGCTCAACTCACCCACCACAGGTCGACGACAGTCCGGGATGAGCTGCGGGCCATGCTCCGGGACATGCACGTGCAGTACGGGGGGGGCGGGCAGTTCATGGTGCCCTCTGCGTCCTTCGCCACGCACGCTGTCAATACGTGGGTGGACAGGGTTCTCCGGGCGATGGGGACGTTGCGCGTAGGACTTCTCATGCCATTGTCAGTGTACTCGTGTGTACACGCCCATCTGCCGCAAGTGCAGTGGGCGGGGCGGAGGTGGTTGTCCCAATCCTATTCCTTCAAGGGTAGAGACATATGCGTTCTCTCGGGGCCCCGCACAGATGCGGCGGTACCGTCCCTGACTAATCCCGCAAATGACCTCCTGCATGCGCGGCTCCCCTCTCCTGCGCCTCGGCACTGGGCTGTCCAGCTCCGGGAGTGTCATGAGGACCACCTGCACCTTCCGCACGCAGGAGTAGGGCCCCATCAGCTAGACCACGTGCGGTTCACAGCTCTCCGACGTCTTCCGGCCGCAGCTACCTAGTCCGTTGACTCACCGGCTAATACGCCCGGTGCGCCGAAAGAAGGCCAGCAAACGCAATAGACAGTCCACTGTGGGGGACGTGTATGTGCCGGGCGGGTACAGGGAGGAAGGATGGGACCCGGCCAACCCGGGGCTGTCCATGCCGTTCGTCCCGCTAGCCGCCCTCGTGTTTTTGTTGGGGGACGTCTTTGAGGGTTACCAGCAGCAAGACGATCCGGCGTCCGTCCCCCTACTCACTCCACACGCCGGGGGCGGCATAAACCCGTCACCACTGTGGGTTGTGCCCGGGCGGCCAGCGTTTTCCAGGGCCTGCGCGGCGGTGCACGGGCGCAGCGAGTGGGCAATTGTCCTTCTGCTACCAGCAGGCCCTGTCCCGGATCCGGATGAGTACTCGGTCCCGGAAGTGGTTCGGATGTCCAACGTGCCGCACGATCCGCACGTCGCCGTCACGTCGTTGCGTGATGGCGCCGCGGTGGAATAGGGATCTGTGGTGGTGTACCAGCCCTCCTGCTCCGCCACGGTTTGGGGGGCGGAGTATACCACCGCCCTGGACGCCATCAAGTCAGTCTGTGGATGTGACCTGGCCTGGAGACCACATGCGGTGTATCGGCCGAAGGTAGTCCTGTCCCCAGAGCTCTCGGCCTCCAGTGCGGCGTCCCTTGGAAGGGTGGTGCAGAGCCCCCACTCCGGCGTGGCGTGGCTGGAACCCCACCGGTGCTGCTGGGTGCCGGTGGTGACTAAAGTCACATCGTCTGACGCGTCGCCCCAGGGTGACAACGCCACCAACGTGGCGGTGGCCAGCCACGGAATCCCCACGTGGACGGCAGCCATCTGAGGCACGGTCCCGGAGGCAGAGATCATCGGCGCGGCGGCATACCTGTTGCACACGCCCCCGTCAGCGTGCACGGTGCACGTGGTGGATGCGTCCATCATAGGAGCGCATCTCCGCAGGGCGCAGGAGGCCTTGTACCGTGGCATCAAGGGGCCGACATCACATCTGGTCAACCAGCACGCACTGAGCTGGATAGTGGAGGGGCTGCGGCGGCTGCCACGCCGAGCTGGGGGGCCGCACCATTGGGTGGTGAGGCAGAGCTTGCACTTGGCGGCGGTCCCGCTTGAGGCGCCGGACTCTGCCGCGGCCCGTGCAATGGCCCCGCCAGTCCATCTCGTCCTGCCAAAGGAGCACGCCATCCTCTTGGTGCCGGGGGATAATGGAGAGCTCGAGCCGCGTGTGCCATCCATGCAAGCCCTTTAGCAAGTCCGGGAGATGGAGTGGCGTTCGCTAGCGGCACGCACCAGGGCGCACACGCCACTGGCTGGCACCTGCGAGGCGGTGCCCCTGGGAGCTGTACACCACGGCCCAACGCACAAAAATATGCTGCGGGCACGTGACGGTCGCTTGTCCACCATGCAGGTCCTGCGACGGTGGAGACAGAAGCTCACGCGTATGGCAATACCGGCCCACCCCTGTATCTTCTGTGGGGGGCCGGAGGAGGACATTGGCCACATGCGCCTAATGTGTGCGCGGGACGAGGAGGTGGCTGGGCTCCTGTGCAGGCGTGTGGAGGAGTTCACGGCGTAGCTACCCCTGACAGACAGGGCGGTGGAGTTCATGGCGTGGAGGGAGCATGGCTGCAGGTGGACTGAATCCGTGATGGCGGGTGTCGTCCCCGGGGACCTGAAGCGGCTGTTCGCTGCGGTGCGAGCGGCGACGTCCCGGGGCCCTGCCAAGGCGAGGCTCTTTGTGGAGGACATGGTCCAGATTGGGGAAGTTGTGTATGCCCGCAGGAACCATCGGCTCACCGAGATCATGCAGCTGCCGATGCAAGATTGAAGGAGGGCGGTATACGTGTTCCTGCGAGGTGACACACCCTTCTGCCCGCCGGCAGGGAGGATCCAGCAGCGTCCGCCGTGGAACCCGTTTGCCGGCCTCCCCGGCGACCTGCGGGCAACCTTTTAGAGGGCACCGCTGCACGCAGTGCTGGTGCCACGGTCGTGCGTCGCGCACGAAGAGGCCATGTCCTTGTTCCCTTACTGGATGGCGGCGGTGGCGCAGGCCTTCAGCCAGTGGATCGGTTCCTGGGTGGCACGGGACATCACGGCATTCAGGGAGTGGTCCGGCGTGGTGTCGGCGCAATCGTGGGCCCTGGTGCGTGGTACCACGGTGAGAAGCCCTGAACGCCACAGTGATCCCTGGCTCCAGGTGTACGCCAACCATCCAGCTGTGGGGAACGTCATGGGCTGGCCTCGTGAGGTGCTGCCGGTCCTTCAGCAACCTCTGTGCCGTCTCCCAATCCTGGCGGTGGCTGTCGTACTTGACGTGGGTACGTTGTGGCTGTATGACCGGCAGCTACGACGAGCCATACCAGCGGTCACGGAGCGGCGGTCCATGGCAGTGTTAGTGGGCTCCAAGCAGCTGGCACGGGTACAGGGCAACGACGCGCAAGGCCACGTCACGGAGGCCATGTTCTCTCTGCCAGAGGGGGACGACCACGTGGCTGCCGATGCCCGTCACACCCTTGACACCTTGGGCCTCGCGGCGGTCATTGAGGCTCGGGCGAGAGGACAACGCTTGGTTCTAGCATCCGCCAGGGGCCCGGGGCAGGACGGGGTTGATGTCATCGGGGAGGTCTTACGGGACTACGGTTGGGAGCTCCTGGCGCATGGCACACACAGCCCCAAAGTTGCGCGGTGGCCCCGGCTGCTTGAGAGCCTGCCGGTGATGCCCGACGGGCGACCGATACTCCGCCCGGTGTCCACGTGGGAGGAAGCGAGGCGCAGCCTCCTCAGTTGTGCCACAGCACGCACGCTGGCGGGTGCTTTGCTCGGACTCCAGGACGCGTGCTACGATGTATGGCAGGACCTGTGGTCGCAATGTTGTGATGGTAGCTGCGTTCTGTCGCGTTCTGTGCTTCCGCAGCGATGCCACGGGTGCGGGGAAACAGCGTCAAGTTTGGGTTCATCAATGTTCCTCCGTCCCACTATGCGAGACATGTAAGAAGCGTGCCGATAGGGGGTGGCCTAAGGCGAGGTGGGCACTGCAGCACTCTTGACAGATGTCCTCAAGTGCCTCGAAGACAATCCAGGCTGGCCTGAAGAGCGTCCGAGTGGAAGGGGTACGGTGCCGTGGAGCGCCGTCGGCAGCCCTGCCCCTACTGATGTGGTCGGCGGCTCTGGAGGGCGACTCGCGGATACTCTGGTTGTGGCATCACGGAGGAAATGGTGACGGCGTGGTGGGGGCCGGGGGTGATGCAGATTGATGGGGTTAGGAATTGTGTGTGCACCCGCTACCGTCCCTACGCTGGACGCAGCGAAGGGGGTAGCGCCTGAGAAGCAGTGCCCTCATGGCCTGATTGTGCGGTACTGGCAGGCGGCGTATGACGGCCAACGCGATGTGACAGGTCGTGCCGGCCTGATAGTGAGCCGTACTGCCCCCGTGCATGAGGGTCGGACAGGGATGCTTCACCCGCCTGCCCCGGGTCGCCGCATACAATAGTGATGTGTCATGGGTCGTCCCGATCAGGGTAATAAGGCCCAAACCCCTGTAGGGTATTCCCATGGCACCGGGGTCTCTACTGGCGGCCTGGCTACGGCAGTGTTGGGAGTGGTTGCTCGGGATACACCGGGGGTGCACGGAGTTGTCTGGGGGTTACGGCGTTACGGCGCCCCCTGGGAGTGTTACACGGGGTTGCAGGGATAGCCTGCAGGCCCCGGGAGCGGCAACGAAGTGGTGATGTGTGCGTAGAGGGATGTGACGGCGAGGTCGGCACGTGGACATTTTGGCGGGCGTCCTGGAGACGGCGTGGCAGCCTAGGAGGAGCACTCACGGGGGGCACGCGGAGTTCAAGGTGGCGGTGTACTGGTGTCTTTGGGGTATACGCGGCGGTACTGGGGTCCGTATGGTGGGGGTACGCGGCGGTACTGGGGAACCGTACAGTGGGGGAGCAGCGGGGATGCATGGCGGTACGTCCCCCTGACCCCTCTAACAACTCACAGGGCGCGTGGGGGCATCCCTTGGCCCCGTTAATAAACTAGAGGGACCGTGCCTGCGGGCATGTACATAGTCTAACCTGTGACCATGGCCTTGCGGTTGCGGTGGTGCGTATGGTGGCGGCTCGCAGGTGGCATCCGCGTGGCAACAGCGGTACTGCGCGGCGTTGTAGCGAAGAGTATGCGGTCGCCTCACCATTGTAGCGACTTACCCCTGGGGGGCGCCAGTCCGGTCGGCTAGAGGCGGGGAGAGAGGAGGAGCAGCATGCTGAGTGGTCCGGGGGGTGACGCGCGGGCCAATGCTATAAGTAGGCTCGCCACGTCGTCGGTGGGGGCCGAACCTGCGGCCTGGCCGCTGCTGTGGCGGAAGAGGCGCAACCACGGGAGCTGGCCAATCAGTGCAGGTAAGGGTCAAGGGTAGGCGCCAGGGCAATGTATGTGGGCCAGATGAGGTGCACCTGGTTACCACAGCCCGGGGCGAGCCTCTGGTGGGTAGCCCTACAGGGGGTCGATAACCAAGCTACGGCACCCACCAGCCCGAATTCCAGCCAGCGATATTCACGGGTTGCGCCACTCCCGTCGCAAAGTGGCCGGCGTCCCCCTTGTAGACCCTCACGTTATATTATACGTGGGAAAGTGGATGCCTCGAAGCTGATTGGGTACTGGCCCCTGACATGGAATGCCGGCATGGTATATATCTGGGGTGTGGGTGCAGCTCAGGGCCACGGGGACGTGGAGTTGATACCGTGTTTCTGTACTATACTAGGGGACTGGTTCGGTGGGTCGGCGGCGTACATTGTGGGGACATGGGGGCGAT
>OZ038378.1:61987923-62095423 GCA_964036045.1 Eutreptiella sp. 'Long Island Sound 2002' | reverse complement strand
TATAAAGGTCTAAAATGGCTAAAATTAGGCTATGACATCACTGCTGGTAGGATCCTAACCAGAGTACTAAAAATAGGTACAATTGTGGTCCAAACCACTAATACTAGCACCAAATACCACCAATAATAGTATTATAGGACATGTAAGTGGAAAGGGGAATGTTAAAAATGCTGAATTACTATGTTATTGGGTGTATATAGGGGTGATGTGGGTTAGGGTTAGGGTTAGGGTACGGGTGAAACAACATTTGCACGTCCGTGTGCAGGCCCACCAGGTTCATCTCTGGGCACGTCATGAGAAGGAGTGGGATGAAAGGGATGCGGGTCAGGGCATGTCACACCGGTTTGTAGCCGAGTCCATAGAACAGGATAGAGCCCGATCTGCTGCATTGGCAGCAGCAGGGAGCAATGCTTTTTCTGTGATGATGGGGGCAGCCCCCAAGCAACAAACAACAGGGCCAAAGAGATTGCAAGCCTTTGTGGATGGGCATTGGCAGTTGGAGTTCACTGTTGAAGGGGGTGTAATGTGCATATGTTGTGCATGGGCTGCTCAAACGGATTGTCCAGGGGTGAAGCGGCAACTGAAGGCAGCTACAGCCTTCTTGAATAGAACATGTGCGTAGGCATGTGTATGATGATGGCTGGACCAAAGGTATGGCGTAAAGATATCCTGGGGGGTCACCTGGGTGTGTCACGTGGCACTACTAGCAGCCGCAGAAAAATTGATAATTGTGGCCACCGCCACTTGGCTGCCGAGGAGAGTTTCCGGGTGCATTGTGCGGAACGTTTTCGGGCGTTGTGCCCTAGTGCATCTTTGTGTGTAGTGAATGTGGCAGAGAAGAGCACTGTGTTCATTAGGGGTGAGGGAATGGAGCTCGGTGTACCTATGAGCGACGCGGTGGCAGCCATTTTGTCGTGCTCGGTGGAGGTATACATTGGGCTCCGCATGTGCACATCCATCCTTGCAATCAGTGGACGCATTCTTCTGCAGTGCGCATTGACCGCTGAACCGGGCCATCATGCCTCTCGTCGATGGATCGTTGAGAAGGCCATGGTTGCAATGCATGGTGCCATGCAAGATGGTGTGTCAGAGACCCTGCAAAGGGCCTTGTTCATTGCCTTGTTGTTGCATGGATTTGGCCGGCAACGGCATCGCATCAATGAGTATGCCATCCTGCTTCTCTTCCTAGGCACTGGGCCAAGGGGACTGTGTGAGGTTTTCCTTGGTGTGGTGGATGTGGCTTCAGGGGAGGTACAGCAGGTTTAGCACAGGTGGAGGCAGTGCTGCTGTCCTGGATGCTTGACCGTGCCTGGTGGGCTCAGAAGGTTATGGCGGCTTTTGCTGTGGATGTTGCCTCTAACTTTGGTGTTCGTGGTGCCACCGCGCGACAAGCTGTGATGTGTCGGCAATGGAGCACAATGTGTTTGCCATGCTTGTGAAGTGGTTGTGCTTGCTAACCCCCTTGGGTGAGCCATGCCATATGGTTCAGCGCAAGCTAGGACTTGCCTTGGAGGCTGCCGGCCAAGTGCATGCTGACTACCCGGCAGCTGTGCACCGCCAACGTGCAGTGTACAATGGTGCACGCCAATGGAAGGACCTCGAGAGCTGGTTTGATACCGATGGCCAGAGGTGCACAACCAGCCCCCCTTTTCCAGCCACAGAGGCAACTGCAGTCACAGACACATTACTTGCTGGCATCAGGGAGCGACAGGGAACCATTGACCCCCGGGATGTTCTTGAGTGCGTTGTGTTGCTTGACCATGGCCATTGGCTCGCTCTACCAGCGGTTGATCGGGCCACATTTGGAGTGGATGTGCTCAAGCAGTTCGTGGGCACACACAACGCTGAACTGGCAGCTGCGCACGTTAATGCTGCTCGTGCATAGGAAGAGTGGGAATTCTTCAAGGAGCATATCTTTCAAACCTTTGCCAAGACCCCCATGTCCCGGATGTGGGAGGCCTTGACGCCGGAGCGGGAGCATCTCCAATGGGTGAATGTTTGGCGTGTTTTGTCATTGCTGCGCACACACATTGCCCTGGTGAGGCTGCAGTTGAGCGTGCCATTTTGTTGCCTGGGAGGTTCACCAGCAGTATGCATGATATGGAGGACCCACATGTCCTTAGCATGTGCATGGCTTTGCATTGTAATCTGCCACCTTTGCGGCAGTGGGTGAAGGGGCACGGTGTCGAGGTAGCCCGCAAGCTGGCAGCCGATGCACGCTTCGATGTGCGTCTCCGGCATAGGGTTTCGTAGCGCATTGATCCACGTACATAAGTGGAAACGGCCATGCTGCAGTGCCTAGAGGGGGAGGTTGCAGTGGCAGACGATGGTGACTTTTTGCCCTCTTTTGGGGGGTTGGAGGTGCCACTGGCTTGCCAAGGCCCAACACGCAAACGGGCTGACCGACAAGCCCCGTCTAAGGACACTGTGGTCGAACCAGATGGTAGTCCTGCTTAGCTTGGTGGCAACCATGACTTCTTCACTCTCCGAAGAGGCATGGACTGTGCAATGTGTGGGTAGTCTGTGCACATGTGGTTTGCCACACATGCTTTGTAAAAGATCCAAAACGGTGTGGTGAGGCAATGGTGCAGGTTGTGGATGATGCAGCCGAGGCTGCTGAAAATAACGGTTAAAAGGGAGCAGTGGTACCACGGAAGTCCGACCCAAAGCGTGCCTTGGCCCGTGCACAAGCCAAGCTGATATGTGCCGCAAAGGCGGGCACCTTGCGTGACTGGACACGCGCTTGCATCTGTGATTGCTTGGGTGCCATGGGTGTGAAGGTGCCATATAACATGAACCGGCGACAAGCCCGAGACATTGCATTGCAACAGGCATTGCCTTTGCTAGCCCAAATGGACTCCGATTGGGTCCCCCCAACGGATGGTGTTACCCGTTCTGTTGTACCACCGAGCAGCTCACAACCATGTTCCCAGGTGCCGGTGGATGACATGGATGGACTCATTGATGAATGACACAGTTGGGGTTGCAGTGGTATTCTGCTTTTGCATGGTTGCTGTGCCAATCCCCATGGTACCCATGTTCTCCTTCTGTGCAGGTCCATTCATACATTAGCAACCATCAACATGCATTGTATTTTGCATTTTCTGTCTGATGTTGTGCTCTAGGAGCGGAGGGCTAACGTTTTCCCATTTCCCTTGTTTTTTCCTTTCCCACATTTTCCCCAACCCCCCATTCTCCAAGATGTTCGGGTGTTTGGGTGGGGGGGGGGGGGGGGCACTTTTGCCACATTTTTCCGAGAATTGCCTTTTCCACATTTTCAAACCCCATGTTTTCCCCAACGCATCATTTTCTTGAACTGAACTGCTGTGTGTTTTGGGCGGGGGGGAACCCTTGCTTGTATCACACTTTTCCTACAGTTCCCTTTTCCACATTTTCCATTCCAACCCCCCCTACTTTTTCCAACGCACCATTTTCTTGAAGCGAAGTTCCTGTGTGTCTGTGGGGGCGGGGGTACTGCACTTTTATCACCATTTTCCTGAAGTGAAGTTGCTGTGTGTCTGGATGCTGCACTGTTATCACCATTTTCCTGAAGTGAAGTTCCTGTGTGTCTGGGGGGGGGGGGGGGCACTTTGCACTTTTATCAGACTTTTCCTTGGACGTGCTGTAATGTCGTTCTGCGACACGACATGCCAAATCAGACTTCAGACTTCATACTTTATACCCATAGCTGAAATGGTTATGACTATGACTATGACTATGACTATGTACCTACAATATAGTACAGTAAAGGACAGCAAACCACATCACAGTAGGGTACAATACAGTGAAGTACAATACAATGCAGCACAATATAGTACGATAGTACACTCCGGTGCTGTACATTAACGTATATCCGCAAAACGTAAAAAAGCCATTAACAAAAAAACTAGCTCAAAATCTCTCGTTTAATTTTAATCGCAGCGTTTTTCTTTACTTTTGAAAAGTGAAATGGATGCCGCGATTAAGATTCCAACGAAGAAAATTACGCCGTGATTAAAATTCAACCAACAGAATCAAAATAAGATGCTCAAAAACAGGCAGTAACGCGTTCTGACGCTCTATGGGTCTCAACTTGAGGTCTGATTGTGTCAACGGAGCCCCTAGATGACTTGTCCTGTTTGACTACCCTACTACTCCACTGCTAATGCGCTATACTGTACTATACTGTGCTGTGCTGTGGTGTGATTTGCGGCTCTATGTGTTGTGATGTACTGTGATGCGTTGTGATGCTGTCGTTTACTGTGTCCTACTGTGCTGCACTGTATTGCGCTGTAATCTGTTGCACTGTAATATACAGTACCGTACTATGTTGTGTTGAGCTTAAATTTTGCGGCGCTTCATTTCAAATCTTTGGTTTACAATCTAAGATTTAAAGAGTCCAAACATCGGCGTGAAAATTTGCAAGAAAAAAAATTGAAAAAGTTGTCCAAAAAATTGCCCCCCCCCCCTTGTGATGCCGTGCACCCATTTTTGTGCAAGTAAACCACAACACCACACCCCAAAGGCCTAGAAACCACGTCCCCGCACGCCACACCCCCGCAAACCACACCCACAAACACCAAAGACCTAGCAACCACACCTCCACACACCTCTAGCCCATACACAACACACCTAGATACCACGACCCCACACCCCACAACCCCACACACCACAGCCCCAAACGCCACAGTAGCGGCCCAGCAAAGTGGGAAATAGCCCCATTACCTACTTTGGGGCACTCTACAACCTACAACCTAGCCTCAATGAACACAAGCACACACAGACAAACACGCACACGCACACACACACACACACAAAAACCTTCAACCTCTTTTTGTTGGTCTACTGTGGTGCCGTGTATTGTGCTGCCCTTTGTTGTCCTATGCAGTACTGTACCGTACTATGTTATATTGAGCTTAAATTTTGCGGCTCTTCGTTTCAAATGTTTGGTTTCAAATCTAAACTGTAACGACTCCAAAAATGAGGGTCAAAATTTCAAAGAAAAAAATCAAAAAATGTCGAAAAAATTGCTCCCCCCTCTTTGTCACGCCGTGCACCCTTTTTTGTGCAAGTAAACCACAACACCACACCCCAAAGCCAAAAAACACATCCCCGCACACCACACCCCCACAAACCACAACCACACACACCAAAGACCTAGAAACCACACGTCCACACACCACTAGCCCATACACAACACACCTAGATATCACAGCCCCACACCCCACAGCTCAACACACCACAGCCCCAAACGCCACGATAGCCGCCAAGCAAAGTGTGAAGTAGCCCCATTACCTACTTTGGGGCAATCTACAACCTACAACCTAGTCACAATGGCCACAAACACACACATACAAACACGCACACACACACACACACACACAAACGTTCAACCTCTTTCTGTTGGTCTGCGCTTGGCCGTCCACCTGCATAAAAAGGGGATACCCTCCCAAACCTTAATTGTCGTGTGTGTGCACATGTATGTACATAATTGGTGGTGGAGGTTTCAGGTCAAAGGTGTAGAAAAGAAAAGATGTTCATGGGGATGTGTGTGTGTGTATGTCTGCGTGTGTATCCGCTTTGGGTTGGCTCTTTTATCCCTCACAAAGTGTCTTTTTGTGTGTGTGTGTGTGTGTGTGTGTGTGTGTGCGTGTGTGCATAAGTTGGGGGGGTATTAAATACTACGGTGGGCCGGATGGCCAAAGACACGGCTCAGGACCCCAAGACTGAGCCCGCTAACCCCGCGAGTGAGCCCCAAAAAGACCCTGAACCCAGCACAAACAACCCAAGCGAGCCCCCTAACCCGGCCAACCCAAGCCAAGGTACCCCCGCAATATGGGACCCGAAGACGGGGACCCAAGATGTTTAGGCCCGAGACCTTGGGCCAAATGTCATTGAACTTGGGTTGTGAGGGCCAAGGGGCATGTGCCTTGTGCTTTTTGGCTTATGTTTGAGGGTTTCATGTTTGTTAAGTTTTGTTTAAATTTCAATGCTGGCGTCTTTTCTTTTGGTTTAAATCTCAATTCCGCCAGCATTTAAAATGCTTGAAGGTGAACTTTTAAAGCAAATTTGAAATTCAAAATTTAAAGGCGAGACCCATTTGGATATTTATCCATGTTCACCGGGTCGCCCCCCTAGCCAACAAACAAAATAAAATGACAGTCACACACACAAGTCACTCGAGGAGGTAGTTGGGAAGGAGTTGGGAGCGCCTTAGCCAATTTATCCCGGAAGTGGGGCACATAGTGCTACCCCCCGAGAAGGAGTGGACGACACCGGGTGCAGCCACGGACCGACCATATCAGACAAGACCATCTCCGCGGCATGGCGCTTCTGCTCACTGCACCTATCGCGGAAGGAGGCCCAATACCTCACAACGCTACTAGCAACAGGCGTAACAAGGCCCGATGTCTACGACAGCCTACGGCGATTATCTCACCCACCCGCTCCAGCCCTGCAAGCGTTGGACAGGAACGGCACCATCATCTATGGCGTAGCATGCCCCTTGCCCGCGCTAGTGAAGCAATGGTGAGAGTGCCGCCCAATACCATGTACAAATGTACCCCTAGGGACCCACGTTAAAGCAAAGGTATTTAATATTTGACCAAAAATTAATCCGTTCTATGAAACTTCTCTTTCTTGCTCGGGAATAGAGTGGTTGCTTCGAAAAGTTTCCACTCGCACGGGCCCTCCCTTCAAGCGTTGGGGGGGGGGGGGCGTCTTTGCTTTTTTCACACATTTTTCGGGGGGCGCTTGAGAACTACCTTGGGGGGGGGGTGAACTCAAGGGCCTGGGAGGGTGTTCTTTTCTTTGTTTCATAGGTGATTTTTTTGGAGTTTTTGGATATTTGACTAACGAAATGCAATTTCAAGTTGCAGGTATGCCATGCTGTGTTGTGCACTGTTGTGGTGTGTTGTGGTCTCGTAAGGTGTAAAGTGGTGTGGTGTGATGTGTTGTAGTCTGTTGTGGTGTGTGATTTGCTATGGTGTGTTGTGCTGTGTAGTGGCGTGGTGCGTTGTGTTGTGGTCACATGAGGTGCGTTGTGGTGTGTTGCGGTGTCATGTGGTGTGCTCTGGTGTCATATGCTCTGGCCTCATGTCATGTGGTGTGATGTGCTATGGTGTGTTGTGGTGTGCAACGCTCTCTTGTAGTGTGTAATTGTGCGGTGTGTTGTACTGTGTGAGCGGGTACTATGTTGTGGTCACATGACGTGCGCTGTGGTGTGCTGTGTTTTCATGTTGTGTGGTTGGTGTGGTTGGTTGAATGGTGTGTTGGTTGCTTGGCAGGTTGGGTTCTTTGGCAGCTTGGGTTATTTGTTGGGTGTTTAGCCGGTTGGGGCATGTTGTGTGGTGTCTGCACCCTGCGGTGTTTGGTGCCGTATGTGACGTGCGCTGTGGTGTGCTGTGTTTTCATGTTGTGTGGTTGGTGTGGTTGGTTGAATGGTGTGTTGGTTGCTTGGCAGGTTGGGTTCTTTGGCAGCTTGGGTTATTTGTTGGGTTTTTAGCCGGTTGCGGCATGTTGTGTGGTGTCTGCACCCTGTGGTGTGTGGTGCCGTATGTGACGTGCAATGTGGTGTGCTGTGTTTTCATGTTGTGTGGTTAGTGTGGTTGGTTGAATGGTGTGTTGGTTGCTTGGCAGGTTGGGTTCTTTGGCAGCTTGGGTTATTTGTTTGGTGTTCAGCCGGTTGGGGCTTGCTGTGTGGTGTCTGCACCCTTGTGGTGTGTGGTGCCGTAGGTTGTAGTATGCCGTGTGATGTCATGTCTGCGGGTACACATGTATTTACTGCCATTCCACGGGAGGGAGGGGGCGCAGGTAAGCATTTACTATTTTTCTTGTAGCGGCGTTCTTGGAAACTGTTCTAGCGACGTTCTAGCGGCGGCGCTAGAACGTTGCTAGAACACCGCTAGAACGTTTCCCTAGAACGCCGCTAGTACAAAAATATTCACTGCCTACCATCCCCCCACCCCCCTGTCTTTTGACAACCACTTGGGCGGGGGCCCATGACAACAATATGTGATGCATATCTCTCTCGTGGTGCTAGCTCAGATATGGCCATAGCGAAGGCTGAGAAGTGCCTCGGCAGCGCCGCCATGACAACAGCACCCGACTCGAGATTTTTAGTGGTCGTTTCACCTAGAACATGGCTGCGGTGGAGCGTGAAATGTTCCTCACCCGGGGCGCCGTGCAAACAACCCCCGATCCAAGTATCTCTATTTGGAATGGATCGGATATGGCCACGGCAAAGGAGGAGAGGCAATGGAGCAATGGAGCCATGACAATAATGGCCGACCCATGTTTTCTTCCTCGGATTTCATAACACCATGGTAGAGTGTGAGAAGCGTCAGAGTTGCGGCTCCATGACAATGGTGCCCCACCCCAGCTTCCTCGGTGGGATAGGACGTCCAAATGACAAACAAGTTTGGCATCATCGGCGCATCTTTGTTATTTTTGTGCGGGGGATAGTGCCCCATGTTTGTGTAGGTGTGGCAGTGGAATGCGATCTTGCTTACGTATTGGCAATGGGGAAGGATGACATTGCCATTGACATCAACCTCTGTTTTCCAAAGATTGCCCGACTATGGATTCCATGGGGTGCGCTATGTCTTGCATTCCGCGGGCGATGGTTTGGTTGGGGCTGTCATGCATCACAATCGGTGGACAAATGGAAGGGCATTGGGTACGTGTACGCGAGACTAGCAAAGTGCTTCTTACATTGTGAGAACGTACTTCCAAGTTCACTGCACAAATAGGATAACTCTTCGCACTCAGTTATACAGTCATTATCATGAGTTCCAAGATGGATTTGTTCGTGTGCTCCGTGTTGCGCCAAAGGTACCTCCAAGGTCAGCCTCCGCTACCGGAATGATGACGTGTTTGTTGTTGTTTTGGCAAGTGTGCTCGTGCAAGTTTTCTCCCAAAAAATAGCAGAGCAAGTACACTAGCGCAACAATTAGATCAAATGGATGTCATCCAGCACAAGAGGGTTGTAAAGTGATGGTGCAGATATGAAGACAAAGCATAAATGATTTATAAACAAATCAAGATGGTTTGAAAAGGTAACCTGGTAGCGATCTGCTAATGTAGCCTGAAATAAGCACTTGATGTGCACTGTTTTATTGAGTACGCAACTGATTAGGACTCAGAGGCACCATGGGTCAAGTTGACAAGGGATATGGCCTGGCCAGCTTGGCCAAGCACCCGAATGGAGAAACAATTAAAAAATGGAAACACAATGAGTAGATAAAGCTTCAGAGTATCTAGGATCTGACGTCGGAGACCACTAGGTTTAAACTTCAAGGAAAAAGGCAAGAGGTGCCTTCTTTGTTTCGGTATATACCTCCACGAAGGATGATATGTCCGCTCCCTTGAGTGGTAGACGTGAAGTTCATGGGGAGTGTAGGGTTGTAACCCTAGTAACTTGGACAATTATGCTCGCTTCAGAAACAACGAATAAGAGTTATTTTTGTTGCTCTAATGTACTTCTCAATGAATAAGGGGGCTTGGCCTGGATCGCGTACCCCACAAACGGAGTGGGCAGCATTTTTTTCTTGCTGTTGGCAACGGGCAGTGGAAATCCACAATGCACCGCCACACTGCTTGCAGGAAGTGGGCAGGCAAGTAATGCAATATAGCCACACACTGGCTGTGGGCAGTGGGCTGTGGGCATCGTGCAATGCGTCTCCACACTGCCCGAGAGCAATAGGCAGTGGAACTGCTGCAGTGCACTGCCACACAGCTTAGGGCAGTGTGCCGCAGAACTGCACAATGCACTGCCATACTGCCTCGGGGCAGTGTATAGGGAAGTGCTCTACTGCGCCGCCCCACTGCTGGTGTCAGCGGACAGTGGAGCTGCTTCAATGCACTGCAACAATGTTGTGGAGGCAGGGGGCAGGGACCTCCTCCATTGCACCACCATATGGGGACAATGGGCAGTGAAGCTGTTGTAATGCACCCACACTCAGCTTGGGGCCAGTAGGCAGTTGAGCTCCACCGCCACTGCCACATTGTATGGGGGCCGTAGGCAGTCGAACGGCTGCTATGCAGTGCCACACTGCCTGGGGAAGTGGGCACCGCAATCATGTAACGCACCGCCGTACTACCTGGGGGGAGTAGGCATTGGACGTGCTGCAACGCATTGCCTCACTGTTTGAGGACAGTGGGCGGTCGACCTGCTGCAATGCAATGCCACACTACGTGAGGTGGGCAGTCCAACTCCTGCAAGTCACCGCCACACTGCCTGGGGGCAGTGGGCAATGTATCTCCTGTGATGCACTGTCACACTGTCTGTGCGCATCTCGTAGGGAACTCCTTTAATGCACCGCCACACTGCCTACGCGTAGCACGCACGGGAGCTGCTGCAATGCACCGCCAAATCATCTGTGAAATCAGCGGATGATAACCGTAGTAAATCCTCATAGCGTGCTTGGACGCAATCGTGATTCAGCCCACGAACCTCGCCTTGAGTACACAAAGTATTAGTCGCAATTTGATTTCGGCGGAGCCGAATGCGCTTGGTTCTAGTGAGGTAGTCATCCAAAGAAATACTGGCCATTTCTTTCGGCTTTTGGTTTTGGCTTTCGCTTGGAAACTGGTTGGGGGGCCGGATCCTCAACTGAGGTTTGAGACACGGCAATGCCTCACTTCCATTTTTCGGTGGCTCATCATTGGCTTGGCAAAGTCACAACAAAGGCGCGTCCAAACGAAATTTAGTCCATAACGACACATAATACAAATCATCGAAAATCCAAATGCTAGACGAAATTTGGTCCAGCTTTCAAACATTTGGTATTTCTGTCCGTGCTATGAGACCCCTCAGGCCATGTCTAACGATTCTGACAAAAATCTAACTCTTGAACCTTAGTATCTTAGGCGTCACAAGTTGCCCACCCTCTAGGACCCCGTATACGCGCGATGTGACAATATTCTACATTTCTACTTTGAGTATGCTATTTGACATATGTGACCAAAGTTGTTGGCAGAGCTGTGTGACACCCGTTGAAATACGTGTTGATGTGTTAGCCTTGTGTATCCCCGTCTTCTAATGTGTTGTATTTGACGTTTTTCTGAAGCTGGCCGAAATTTCGGCCAGATTTTGGGTAACATTGCAAGCAACTATGTGTATATGCAGTTTTTGACCCTTCTGGCAGAAATTTCGGCCAGCCTTTTGGTTTCCTAGTGAATAGGCATAGTTATTTTTATTTTTCTTAGGGCTGGCCGAAATTTCGGCCGGCTTTTTGGTCTGTTCACTATTCAAGCACTTATATTCTGGTTTTTGGGCGGCCTGGCCGAAATTTCGGCCAGCTTTTCCTATTTTTGAACATTTAAGCAATTATTCCCCCTTCGAACACACCTGGCCGAAATTTCCGCCAGCTTGCAATGGTCATTGTTCAAAAGTATTACACCATACACTCCTACATAGCTGTTTTCTTGTCTCAGCATTAATGTCTTCTGCTATTACTGTCAATGTTGTACATGCTGCAGTTACTGGTGCTTTTGCTTCTACAGCCAAAGGGCTGTTGCGAAATGCATTACGTGGTGGGACTGTGCAAAAGCTTTTGCAATTCTACCTCATGTTGCGGAAGAATCGCAGGAGCCGGCACTCCCTGACACAGTTGAAAGCTGCCGCCACTGAGAAGAAGCCCCCACGGTGGTACATGACACTTTTGTCACAGTTCCATGCCCTATACTGCCTGCTGCGTCGTATGGCCCTCCCATACTCTAACTGTGGGTCTGATTACAACTGGGGTATTATGTCCTGCCGCCAACACCGTAAGGTAGGAGTCCTTGGTCAGTGTAACACTAAGCAGGAGTCCATTCACCATCGTGCTGGACTAGCAGCACACAGCTTGTGGAACACCATGCACCGTAGGCAAGTTTGTATATGGTTTGATAAACTGAGGCGTTACATGTCGGGAGCTGATCCCCATTCACCCGACTTAACCCTAAACTGTACAGCTGTTGCTCTTTTGCACACTACTGCCCTACCTGCATACCGGGGTCTGCCGGAGCTTGCCGAAATTGAGGCCAGGGTACCAAAGGTTGTAGATGACATCTTTCGCTCACATAGAGCATTGTTTGATCGTATTGATGTTGCCAAGCAAGGTATTCAGAGAGTTTGGGTTCGTGCTCCTTTGGATATTGCCAGAAAAAATGTTCGTTCCCTCAACTGGAGACCCTTTTTCCTGTCTCAGCTCCGCTCCGGCACACACCAAGAGCTTTTGCAACTCGTGGTTGATTTGTCATGTGTGGACTACCGCACCACACACTTTGTTCCGCTGCTTGTGGATATGAAAATACACTTTGCCCTACTTAAGCTGTGTTATGGTGCTGCTTATGTTCCGTGGAATGTACCACAATTACTGTTGGGTTTTTCTTTGGTGTACGGAGTACGGCATAGCTATAAGTATTGCGTTGAATTGATCTACAGGGCGTTCCTGCCATTCATTAAGTTTTTGGAGCAGGGGAACAGCCTTCAGGTTGGGTCTATCCTCCCTCGCAAGGTCAAGGTCATCCATATGGAGAAGACGTTGCTTGGACTCATGCTAGCCACATCGTCCAATGGAGGCAGACTAGATGAGCGCGTCACTTCCCTGCTCAATAGCCAGCGGGACTTGACACCCATTCAGCGCAAGGGTTTGCGTATGTTATTCGCCCTTAAGGCTTTGCTGTACACATACTGTCCAGCTGCTTTCAGCATTGGGACTTTGGTTTGTTAGTGCAACTGGGAGGGCCGGGGGGCAGGTTCCGGGATTGTAGCTAAGCAGGCACTTGAGATGTCCCTACTGCTCATGCTGAACATCCTAAAGCCCCAGGAGCAGTTAGCCACGGAGTATGTGAAAACTACTGCCGTTGCTCTTTTGTTTTGGAGTCAGTGGCATTCCGCCTCCCTAGGGTGTATCCACTCCGAGGAGGTGGGTGAGGCACTTCTGAGTCGGTTCTCAGCCCACTGTCGCCGCAACACTGCCTGTACCAGTGTCCAACAGTCGTCTGATTTGTTTCTGACACTCCCCCCTGTCCAACCGGGAGAGAAAGTTTTGCGTGGTGTGATGACTGAGAGATCCGTGGCAATGTTCTCTGCCAATCTTAAACAATTCATCTTGACCGCCCATACACAGAGCCAGCCCATTTGTGTTCCCCTTCCGGACTATAAAGTTGAGGTGAGAAGACTAGATGCAGTTGAGGATCTGACGTTCCCCGGTACCATGTCTAGGACACGAATCACCACAGAGCGTTTAAAAGTGGTTCTGTTGCATGCAATGCAAAATCTGGTTGCGCGTCCTATGGTTCCTGAGGGTGTTGAGGATTTTTTACAGACAAATGCACTTGCCCGCACTGCTGCCCAGCAAGGGGTGTTGCGTACTGCACATGCTTCTATCCGCGCTGCCAACCGTGCACCGCCTGCTGCTCCTGCTGCTGCTCCTGGTGGAATTGCCTTGCCCCCAAAGCCACCCCCGAAGCCCCGAGCCAGAGCCCCCCCAGTACCCCCCCCGGCCCCCCCCTGCCCAGTACCCCCCCCGGACCCTGATGATTCCATTGCCGTCGACTCTTGTGATGGTGACCGGGATATTGATTGTGATGCAGACAGCGTTGCCTCCTTTGAAGCCCTAGATGAGGCGGAACACATCGGTGTGGATACCCAGGACTGGGACTGATTTTTGTTTGCAGCTGTGTTTGTCACTGTGGTTTGGGTTCTGCCACGCATTGACAGTGATTTTGGTGTGTCTATTTGCTGTTTCATGTTTTTCTGGTCGAAATTTTGGCCAGACTTGTTGTTTTGTCATATGGCTATCCTAGAACACAAATGACATAAGGTTCTCGCCGAAATTTCGGCCAGCCTCTCAGAATGGTATTTGTACACAATGGTTTGACATGCAGAGCAGTACTGGGCGAAATTTCGGCCAGGCTATCGCATTTTCCTGTCAGGCAGTCCGTTTTGGTCCTTTTTTGGTTTATGTGTGCTTGTTATTTGCTATTTGGGAACTCTCCCCTTCATGAAATGTTGCCCTGTAGCCCTTTATTTTATGACTGAGCCTTGAGGGGTATCAAAGGACATGGCTGTTTCGCCAGATGGTGAGCCTGCAGCAGACAATGGGCAATCTCTAGTGCAATCGCAGTCTCAACATGACCAGGAGAGCACAGAGGGACTTCAAAAGAAGCCTAAGGCCGCACCAAAGAAAAATTCATGATCCTCCATCAAATTATCCGGCTGGGTTACGTCAACGACGAAAATAAAGGTTCGGTGGGATGAGATTATTATCGACCACGACCGAAAATTTGGGCACGTCCGTAGGATTTCGTATGATCGCCTGCAGCGCCGCTACGACGATCTCAAGGCAGCCCCGCCTGTGGATTACATCCAGGATCTTCTTTTTTATAAAGTCACTCGTATGTGTGTTGTGGTATTCTTCTCGATAGTACCGTTTTCGCGTCTGAATTTTCGACCTTGCTGTTACGAATATTCGTGTTGCACAGCCACTGGTTGGGTTCTGTTGGGGGGTCAGCATGTTTACACTGCTGCCCAAAAACACAAGACGGAATTTGAGATGAAAAATATGGAGACTCCGGATCGGACCCTGGTATTTGGTGGTTATGAAGTCAAACAGGACTGCCCCCTGCGGACTAGGCGCCGGCTTGCGGGCTTACATCAAATCCAGACCACTGCTGGCTGAGCATCCACCACATCGAAGCGAATGTCCCTACTCCTGGATAGGCTTGAGGATGAGGATGCCAATGAGTACACCCTATACCATCCATCACATTACTGTTATGCTTGAAGAGTGTGGTGTTACTACCGAGGAAGGCAATGTGCTGTGTTTCGTTTATTACTTCGGTTTTGTCGATCGACGTGGCCGAAATTTCGGCCAGCTTCTGTGTTCCACATGTTCTCCTGTGCCGAGTGTTGTTGCCAAACGGTGGGGTGGCATTGGGGGTTTGGTGAAATTTGTGGATCTTGCTTCAGTAGACGCCATGGCAGCCATGGAGAAGCGTGGATTACGTCCCGCACTGGGTACGTTCAAGGAAGTGGAAGGCACCACGCCTGACCAACTTCGCGACGTCGTAGGTTACATGGATGGGACAAAAAGTACCCTACCTGGTCTCAAAAAAATTATAAAAGATGTTAAAAAGGCCCAGATGTGGTCCTGGCACATTCTGCATCCCGAGGCGGTTACCAATGGGCTTGTGAACAACACCAGAGGTAATTTTTGGTCAAAGAGGGGTTTGTATTCGAATAAACCGACCGACCTGGCCGAAATTTCGGCCAGCTTGTGTGTCGTTCAATTAATGCACAACAGGAGCCCACCTTGTGACACCACCTGTCTGCAGCTACACTTGGTACTATCGAGATGGCCAAAAGAAAGTGCGCTATCGCATCACACCTGAAGGTAGCCTATGGCAGCTGGACCTGGACTGAAGAAAACCCCTGGCCACCGTGGTCAGCAGTAATTAAGGCCTCTCTTTGGAAGGAACCCAAATATGAGGGGTTGCCAGGATTGTTGCAGAAGCCTGTTGCTAAGCCTGTTTGTGAAAAATCTGATACTAGTCTAGTCAGTATCTAGTGTGCTAGGGAGTCCCTCGTTGAGTGAAGCACAGGCAAACTCATTGCAGACTCGGGCCGTGTGGAACTGATGGCAATGCGTTGTGGAGTCCCTGTTCCTAGTATCATTAGTTCACTGCCCTTTGCTGCTTGTGTCATTGAGGTGCCTCGCCTCTATACAACTGGTTTGCATAACCTGGTTGCGCCGCTGCTTTTGTCCGGTGTGCCTGTGTTCATTGCGGGTGATTCTGCTGATGTGAAAGCCATTGTTGCTGCTTTGAAGGCCAATGTGGCTGAGGATATGTATCAGTGTGATGTTGCAATTTACAATTTGTCAACCAAGACCCCGCTGTACACTTCTACGTCCCATCTGGTTTCCATTTGTTCTGCCACTGCCTTTGATAACAGGCTGCCCCGTTACGTGGCTTTTACTGAAGGACCCATGTCCTCTGTGATGCCTGTTGGGATATTCTCATTTCTTTTGAGCCTGGTTCCGGTCCCAGAACGGGTAGGCAACTGGTTTTTGTTGGGGACTTTGTCTGTGTATTTTGCAAGCATGATGCCTAGGAGGTTTTCCAAGGACTGTAATGTTGTGTGTGCCCTTTTGGGTGAGGAGACTATTGTGCCTGATGAGCTTCAGTCCATCAGAGCAGCTATCACCAACGCCGACCCGTGCCCCCCCAAGTCATGGGAGGATGTGTACCACGACTTGGGGGCAGGTTTTCCTGTAGATTGTTCTGGGGTTAGGTATGTAGATGAGGATCCTGAGGAGCAAGATGGGGAGGCAGAGTCGCAGCCAGAGACACACACTCCAAAGAAGAAACCCAAAATTGCCCCTACCCCCTCACCTAGTGGCACGCAGTGCGCTCATAGCACCCCAGCTTCCTCCTCAGGCACTGTGGCCCCTACTGGCAAAGGTATGAATACTGTTGTGAATCATTTTTCACCATCCCAGGGTGGAAACACACAATCACACAACTCTGCCACTGCCAAGCCTGGTGCTGCAGCCCCTGCCAAGCCTCCTGCTAACACAGGTGCTAAGAAGCCCCGTACATCTGATCTGCGCAAGCGCTAATGCCAGTCCTGCTGCTTATATTGCTTGTCAGTATGAAGTCTGGCCGAAATTTCGGCCAGCATGCAGTCCTCAGCCTCTTCAGCCTTTTATTATTGTGTTTCCCCATAGGCACTGCAAAAGTCTGCTTTGTTTCGTAGGTTGTCAAGTATTTGCATGTAATGGAGTATATTATGTTGCACACCCTGTTCAAATGTCACTGCTCCTGTGTTCCTTGCTCATGTCCACTGTGATAGGTACCCATTGCAGTGATCATATTGGGAGTTTCGATGGACCTGGCCGAAATTTCGGCCAGCTTAGGCCTATCTGTCAAATAGGACCATGTGTTTGGACATTTTTCGAAGAGCTGGCCGAAATTTCGGCCAGGTTGTTTAAAATAGGAAATACAAGTACGTGCTTTGGGATAGTTTTCTGTGTTCTTCAATGAAAGGTATGTTTGGGGTTCCCTTATCTGTGGTGTATAGGGGGGTTTTGTGATCAACCTAGAACAAAGGGGAGAGAAAAATAGGCACCCCCCCCCCCCCGCACTGGAATGCAGTGGTCTAGATGTAAAACAACACTATATGTTGGTGATTGAATGTCTTTGTTTTGAAAATCTGTGTTTTTCCAGAAATGCAAATGATGGCATATATTTGAAATACACACCTTGTTTTTGCATGTTGCCACGAGGGGGGTTTGGATACCCAAAAAATAACACCCCTTTTCACATACTTTTCCCCTCACTACAACATGGACTTCCGTGGGCCATAGCACCAGGTGGGGGGTGGGCAACTTGTGACGCCTAAGAGTATGGGACAACAACCCTAAAAAACGCATGGCAGGGGCTTCATCAAGGCGTTTGACCACATATTTGTCCTCTCCAAAACGGGAACAGGGAGCCAGCCATGTGATGCATTCAGGGTGAACAGGCGAACAGTTTTGGTGTACTTCTCGACGCCCATCTGAGTCAAAACACCACACTTTTTTTTTGTCCCGATAGTGCGTGTGGGAGCGTTAAAAAAATGTCACAAGTTTGTTACACCGGCAGCTGAAAAATCGAAGTTTTCAAAACCTTTTTTTTGTACCATGATCGTGTAAAATGACCATCGAAGCTATTGAACGAACCATTTAGGCTACATTTACATGTTTTTCACCCTACCTGGGTATTGGGCGCACAGGGCGGGGGGGGGGGGGGGTTGTCTCTCAAGGGATTGGTACACAACTTGCTAATGCAGATTTTCACCCTAGGCAGCTCAAAATTAGATTTTTTTCGAAACTTATTTTTCTGATACAGTGATCACTTTAAATGACCATCCAAGCTATATAAAGCATGTTTCAGGCCGTATTTATGTCGTTTTTGCTCCATTTTGTGTGTGTGTTGCTTGGGGTAGAATCTCTGCAAGGTGGACTTGGCGAATGCAATAGAATTTGAACGTTGGCCAGACAAGACGTCACCGTTCTTTACAAAAAGGGCAGGCCACGGCAGGGCAGGGCAGGGCACAACAGGGAGGGGGGGAGGAGATCTGGACTGCTCGACTGTAGGCCGAGGCCCACAGAGCTGCCACTCCAGCACAGAAGAGCCCCCCGCTTCCCCGTCCAACTTTACCTCTGCACCCGTGCCCCTCCAACTTTACCTCTGTACCCGCACCCGTGCCCTGCATTGCCTTGTGCTGCTTTGCCTTGTCCCTCTTGTCCCCCTTTTTCCCTGCCGAGCGCAACAAAAGGAGAAAGACCAACCAAAGATGGTATTGTGGTAGCTCTTACTTGCTTCCAGCAAGAAAATTGTCTAGGTGGACACAGCGGCGTGCACAGGCCCGTGGACACAACCACACCAAACTTGGACCCAAAGAGGGTTGGAATGTTCACTATCCTGCCCCGCCGTGCCGTGTGTATCTAGTTAGGGGCGCGGGCAACACCCCATCTCCTTAACAGCCAAACCCAGGGTAGTTAAATAGGACAAGGCAGTCAGGGGCTCCGTTCACACAAGCAGGCCAAAATTGGACCCATAGAGGGCTGCAATGTTTAGTGCCGAGAGGCCACTAGGCCCCCCCTTTCTACCTCTCTTTGCGACGGACGTTCAAAAAAGGAAGTTCAAAAAAGAAAAATTCTAATTGAAACAGATGTGACGTCCGAATCTATTTTTTTTCCGTATTTTTGACTTTTGAACATTCAACTTTGAACATATTTCCAGCCCTCCTTTACCACCCACAGCCCTCCTTCACCACCTTGCAGCCCACCTATAGCCCTCCTTCAGCACTTTGCAGCCCTCCTACAGCCCTCATTCAGCATCCTGCTGCCTGTCGACAGCCCTCGTTCAGCACACTGTAGCCCTCCCAAAGCCCCGCGTCAGCACTTTGCAGCCCTCCTACAGACCTCATTCAGCACATGGTAGCCCTCTTTGCAGTTGCTAAGGAGGAGCGTCAACCCCCGCCCCCCAGCCCCTGACACACACACACACACCTACTGGCCTCTCAGCACTAAATAGTCCGACCCCCTATGGGTGTGAACTTGGTCTGGTTGTGTCAACGGAGACCTTGTCCTGTTTCACTACCCTAGGGTTGGCCATGACCACCTGCACCCAGATGCACGATCCGAATCCATGCTGGGCTTGCCGACTCAAGTACAAACCCGTGCGCGCTGGTGTGTGCACCCGCATGATTTTCTTGATAGGGGCTTGTAACAACCACAATGATTCTTTCCCGTGTTCCGTATTCTCTTTCTGCTGCACTCCGCACCACTTTCGAGCGCGGTGAGCACTCCACAAACGTAACAAGGAGGGAGGGTACATGGTTTTGTGTGGGAGGGGAAGGGTGGCCCCCGCAATAGCAAAGTAGGCGAAGTAAGAAAAAAAACGGTCCATTTTGAAAATTCAAAAACAAGTTTGAAACTTCAAAAACCAAGTTTTTGGGCACTTTTGAAGTTTTTTGAACGCTTTCCGAATTCTGAACATTCAAATTTGAACACCTTAGTAGTGAAGAGAAGTAGGAAACAGTCATTTTCTTATCCAACCCGGGGGGCAGGGGGGGAGTCAAGGCCTTCCCCGGCGACCCACCCACCCAAGGCAACACCCACCCACCCAAAATCGCCCCCCCCCCCGGGGTGGGGAGCAGACCTCGACACTGACACCCCGGACCCCACACCGCAGATCCCATACCCTAGGCCAAAACCCATTAAAACCCATGAAAACCCATTCAAAATCCTTGCAAACCCCACCCACCCATCCACCCACTAGGGGGGTCCTTAAGGGACGAGATTGTTTTTTTTTCTTGCTAAGGACAACTCTTAAGGACCGCCCCAAGGGACCGCAAACCGCCAACCACCAACTCCCATCAACTGCTAGCCGCCACCAACCGCCAACCACCAACCGCCACCAACCATCAGCGGCCAACCGCCGCCAACCGCCAGCGGCGACCAACCGCCAACTGCCAACCACTGCCAACCGCCTCCAACCACCAACCGCCAGCCACCACCGCCTCCAACCACCACGAACCGCCACCAACCGCGAGTTGTCAATTGCCAACCGCCAACCGCCGCCAACCGCCAATTGCCAACTGCCACCAACCATGGTTGAGCACATGGCGTGCCCTCGGCCTTTTTTGGGAAAATTGGTACCCGAACACTTGTTTTTTTTCCCGTTAAGGACACCCCTGCCACCCACCCACCCAACCAGACCGCCTGTAGGGGGGGGTGGAGGACCAAAAGCCCAAAATACACCCAAGTTTTTTTTTGGCTCTTTGAGTCCGAGCTATCCCGGTGGGGCCTCCCGAAATCCACCCAATTTTTGGATGCCCATCCACCCACATATTCCTGTATGGCGGCCTCCTCCGCGGCGCGCACCACTTTGTGGCCCCCCTCCACGGTGGCTGACCCGTATCAATCCTCCAGGGTGGGAATACGGGCTTGACACCGACCGTTGGGCCAATTGGTGGCCCACTCGGGCATCCCGTAGCTTGACTACCCCGAAGGCAAACTAATCCGGCCGAGAGCTCCACAAACACATGCGGCCCATAGAGTGGTGCCCTTGTGGCGCTCATGTTGGTGGCCCCAAAGACGGAGTAACAAAGTGAAGGAATATACCAACAGCGGTATTTAGGGGGCAGAAGCGCCAAAGTGGCCTCGAACGAAACCTCCATACAACAAGTTGTGCACACCCGGCTGTACCGTGGGGGGTGTACAACATGGCGTATGTTGTACCAGTAGCTCACACAAAAAATGTTGAAAATTGACAATTTGCTCAAAAAGCTGTTTGAATTTGAAAGTTCAAAAAGGGAGTTTCGAAATTGAATGTTTTATTTTTTGAGCCACCTTATGTTTAAGACAAGTCTCCGGGTAAAGGGGTGGACCAAGGACCTGAGGCAGGAGGTGCAGCTGGTCCTCCCCCAGTTGAGGCCGGTCCACCGTATCCCGGCCCCCAAAACGATTGACTCCCTGCCAGGGGTCATGTCGCAACACGGGGCGGGGAAGTCGAAGTTGGGGGTTTGCATTGTGTACTTCAGCATTGACTTCGTCCACTGCCCCCCCCCCCCCCTCGCATGGATATGATTGCGTTGAATGAGTACTTCCCTGCCAGTGATCCGCAGGGGGACCATTCTTCTTTCCTCTTTTGGTGGCAGACCACCCCTGCTTGTGGGTGGGATGACTTGGGGCTCTTCCCCGCCCACCCTGAGGTGGCCCCCCATCACATCCCCGACATTACTCTTCCCACGTTTTATCAGATGCGTGGGTTGACTTGGTATTGGGGCCCGACGCCACCCCCCCCCCCCCTTCATTAGCCCTTCGGGACAAAAAAATTGGTCTAAAATTGGTCAAAAATGTGTTTTTCGAGCAATGGTCCTAGACCATTAGGGGTGCCTAAACAAGTCAAATGAGCCCATTTTCACCCCATTGCAAGCCATTCTGGCCCCTCCAAAGGTCCAAAATACTTTGGAAATGCGCCATTTGGGGACCAAAAATCGGTCAAAAATGGGTCAAAAGGGTGTTTTTACAAAAATGATTCTAGACCATTTGGGGTGCACAAAAAAGTGAAAGGAGCCCTTTTGAGCCCATTGCAAGCCATTTTGGCCACGCGGGAGTCACAAAATGCCTTGAAAATGGGTTGTTTTGGGACCAAAAGTCAGCCAAAAATGCATCAAATGTATGTTTTTACAAAGATACGTTTGGACTATTTGGGGTGCACAAACAAGTGGACGGAGCCCATGTTGAGCCCATGTTGAGCAATGTTGGCGCTTATCAAGGCTGAAAGGGCTCAGGAAAGGGGCGAATTGGGGACCACAACTGGCTCAAAAAAGGCTCAAACCCATAGTTTTTCAACAATGGTTGTATTCCTGTTGTGGTGCCTTAAGGTATGAATATAGCTTATTTTGAGCCCCTTTTGAGCCGCTCTCATCCACCTTCTAGCGCGTACCTAATTTGTAGTTGAAGTCTCCTGCACGAGAGCTATGGGGAGGGGTAGCTGCAGCAGTAGGGTGAGGGTTGGGGTGAGCGGTAGGGTCACATTTTGGTTCGGGGTTAATGTGCACAATGGACAAAGTCTACGTTTGTGTGCCTTTGGTGCCCATGGAGCATCGGGCGCCCCAAGTGCCCGGTAACTCCTAAGGTCGGCACCTTTGGCAGCTAAGTGTTGGCCAGACGCCCCTTGGGCTGGGACGGGGGGGGGGGGGGGTAGTTGGAGTCCTAGTAGTCGCAGAGCCGCAACCCCCGAGAGTGGAAAATGCACAACACACACGTGCGATACCTCCCGCGTTAACTCCTACGGCAACTAGTCATCCCGCGATAAGCCCCCGCCAAAACCTTCAGCATAACCAAGTTAGTGCGCGATAACCCACCTAGTTACTGCGCCATAGCTAAGGCAATAACTAATTAGTGCGGAGGTTATTGAGCCGCATCCACACTTGGTGACATGGGTACATACCCTTGCTCAGTTCTTTGTTGACGTCAAACAATGCCCGGCTCATCTTTTGCCGCCACACACGAAGCCATCAGTGGCGCATGATTTTGCGTCTGCCTGCACTCCACCACTTGTGCCCGCCCCTCCAGCTACGGGGGGACCCTTGCCACTCTACCATACATTCCCCTCCTTACCGCCAAAATGGCACGTGCAGTCACTTGAATGCCCAAGTGCTCGTCGAGGCTGGGCCAAGGTAGTGCCTCCGCATCACACACCTTGTCTAGGGGGCACCAGTCGCAGTGGCTGGCACGCCCCTCCAACTCTTCCCTTCTGAGAGGGCAACCACCTCCCTCTCCCCTACCCTCCATGAATAATGCCCGCTAGTTGTCCCCAACGAGGCAAGCATTCAGCATTTTGCTCAATGCACATCCCATGGGGTTATCCTGAATGCCCCATTCCCGCTTCATGGATTTATTTGCTTTCCAATTGACCCAAGGCCCTGACATGAGGTTTCGCAACTTTCATGTCACCCACGCCATCAAGCGACCCCAAATGTCATTGGGGTCGCTTAATGAAAGGGGCGGTTATGCAAGGTGAGCGTCGGGGCCAACTGACTTGGTTGCAACAAGGCATGTATGTGTGTGGCACACAACAATGTGCTTAGTGTGCCGTGCCAAAACGGGGAGTAGTTGGAAGATGAACACGGGGAGGGGGGCGGCACCCATGGGTTTTGCCTTTGGAATTCCTAACCCTCGGTCCACATTGAGGGCATTAGAAAAAAATGCAATGCCTCTTTTGAGTGCCTGCACCTTGTCGACCTAAGGGTTGGAGAAATCAAAACTGACGGAGGGGACAAAGACGAAATGCGCGCCGTCCTCGGCCTCATGATTATGCGCCACCATGATCAAACAACTAACAATCGAAGTGCTTCCCTTGGCACACGCTAGAAGACCCAATCTTGATCTAGCCTAGAATGCTCTAGCTAGAACGTTCTAGCCTAGAATGGTTGTAGCCTAGAACACAGATCGTTCTAGCCTGGAGTGGTCGAATAGGTAGAACATAAAAAAACAAATTATCACAGTCGGTTGGGGGGTGCATGACACACACACTCATAGCAACCAACACACTTGACGCATGGATACGCATACCCCCCCCCCCCCTAGCATACACACAGTTTTGCAAAAGCATATGCACAACACAACACACAACATACAATGTCAAGGGTGGGGAGGGTGGGTAAGAGGCCAAAAACAATTAATTAATTAAGCACCGCACAAACACCCCCTCAGTGTCAAACTATCAGCCCTTACCCCCCTCTTTCCATGTTGTGGTCTGGGTTGTGGGGCCCCTGCTTGTTTTGCCTAAGGTTAGGGAGGGTATTCCTTTCCTCTTTGCAGGTGTGCTGTTTTTTTTTCCCAATGTGGATGTCAAGAAGTGGGTACACGGTGACACCAAGAGGTAGGTGTGTTACTCCCTCCCTCCTCCCTGCCATGTGTGTCTGTGGTGTGGGGTTGTCTAGTGTACAGGGTCCCCCTTCCCACCATCCCTCCTCCCTTGCCCCCCCCCCCCCAGTTGGGTTATGCACTGTGCTGCTGTGCGGGTCAGTGGTATGCTTTGTCCCCCCTCCTCCCAAGTTCTGCAACCCCCCCCCCCCCCGTGTGCACTAGTACCTGGCTTGTTGGTTGGTTGGTTGTTGGTTTTCTGGTTGCTTGGTTGCTTGTTGCGTTGGTTGGTTGGTTGTTGGTTGATTGGTTCTCGGACAGCTGAGTTTGGCTGGTTGCTGGGGTGGTTGGTTGGTTGGTTGGTTGGTTTGGTCAGGTGAAAACAGCGAAATTGTTAAAAAAAAAGTATGGGCCCCCGAGTATGGATAGTGGGGTCCAGGTTAGACACCTCATCCCCCCCCCCCGCCCCCCTGCGGGGGGGGATCCCCCACCTTTTTTTCGTTCTAGCCGCTCTAGCCGGTTCTAGGCTAGAACGAGATTGGGTATTCTAGCGTGTACCAAGGGTTTTGGCCACAACGTACACTATAGTACATGTGTCATGGGTTTTTTTGGTGTTTTCAACCCAAATGATTAAACAAGCGTGGAAAATTTCATTGTCCGGAGAATGATTTTTTTCGTATTGTGTATAAGTCGTCTTGTTGTGCAAAGCAAATAGTTTTGTGTTAAATAACTAACAACTGCAACAGTGAGACTTGTGTCTATTTATAGTGTGCTTGGTTGCTACTCCATCAAAAGCATAGATGTGATATATGGAGGTGATAGGTGTGTATTCTTTGCCTTGCTTGGCAATGTGCTGCACTACACTGCACGACACACTGATCGGGGATGGTTAAGTTGCTCTTCCTATTTGTACCACGTATGCCCACGGTATCAACCACCCTCAATCCATTGGCAAAGGTGAAATGTTCGCTGTCGCCGTATCTTCGTGTGTCAGGTGTTTGACATGCTTGTTGTGTCTGACTGCCGATGTGGATTCTTTATGAGCATTGTTTGAACAATGCTTTGAGGCCGACACTTCTTTGCTCCCTAATTGCTGCTCATTGTTTTGTTCATATGGTATCCGAGACATGTGACGTGATAAAGGGAAAGCAGGGGCCCTCGGCACGTGCCCTGTTTATGTGCGTGATGCAGGTGTGCACTTTTTTTGTGGATCACCACACATGTAAACAGCCTTTGATTGCTTAAACCTCAACCTTCCGTTTATTGGCAGAAGCACCTTGTGTTGAAGGAATGTGAAGCATGTCTTGTGGTTTTTGTTCATCTTTGACTTCCGGCACAATGCAAGCATTTCAAATACGTGACATGAAACTTGCCGTCCTTTTCCTTGGCCTTGTCTGGGTCTTTTTGGTACATCTTGTACTTGAGGAACCCCCGCATGTGAAGCAAGGTACACGGAGTGCAAGATAATAGTTCTAAGTGACCGTACGAACCACCTGCTGATGTAGCCGTGTTTTCTGTGTTTTGTGTACATGGCAACAACGGAGCGAAAATGCAAATGCCCGTTCAACCACGCGTCAAGTAGAAAAAAAAGCTGTTTTTTGTATTTTTTTCTTTTCCCCATTTCAGCCCCCCCCCCCTTTTTTTTGTGTTTTCGGTGTTTTTTTGTTTTTTTTTTGATATCTTTTTGCTACTATAATCCATTTTTGTTAAGTTTGAAATATGCAACTCCTAATTTTTTCACACATTTCTTACATTTCAACGGAATTTTTCCTGCTAGTCAGCAATTCTAATTACTTGCCGTGGGTCTTTATTTATTGAACTTCCGGTTCCAACGTGGTATGTACGAAAAGATGATTCCAAGAAATGGAGCAAATGGACTCAATAGGTACGAGATAGTTTCAAGGAGCGTGGCTTTTGCATTTTCAGCGCGAAATAAAAACAAGGAACATCGGATAGTTAAGGTGTGGGTTCGCAACTAACGCTAGCAAAAGGTATCAGGGAGGGCAAGCGAAAGGCAAATAGTGCGAGGCTTCCACCCTTCTCTTTTTGCTTTGTATCCGTAGCCCATGCCGCCCGTCTGGCTCCGCCCCGAACCTGGGGGTGCATGGTCACGATTTTCTCCCCTGGTCAACGTTGTCAAGGACTTGAATGCCAAAGGCGTGGAGCTTTTTTTATTTGGGGCACGAGCACGACGCTCCGGAGGTGAGGAAGCGTGAGGGCAATGAGTGGCCACCAGATCTCTAAGCTTGGTAACAGTATGAAGCCTTACTGCAAACCGCAAGCACTGCCTTCATGGTTCGGTGTTGTGCCATGTGCACGGCAAGCCTTGGGACATTGGGACGTATGGCGCGCATCAGACCAACAATTGAAAATCCCTAGTGCATCAAGACAAGGCAATCATGGGCACAAATTGGATCACTACAACATATGCCAAACATTGGGGTAAAAAAATTGAAATTCCTGGCACAAGAGCAGACACCAGGAACAACTGAATTTCGGACACTGAGACCTATGGCAAGCATCAGATCAAAAATTTAAATTTTCTTAGTACACTGGCATAGGCAAACATAATTTGGATTTGGGCCTAATTTGGATCACTGGAGCATATGGCAACCACAGATGCAAAAATTCCACATTCGTGGTACACTAGCATTGGCAATGGGGCACATCAATTGGATCACTGGGACATATGGCAAGCATTGGGGTAAACATTTACAAGGCTTGGTACGCCAGCACGCACCAACGGGGGCGTAAATTGGATCATTGGAACGTTTGGGGTCAAAAATTAGAATTCCTAGTACACGAACAATGCAAACCATGGGCATAAATTAGATCACTGGAATATGTGACAAGCATCGCGGTAAAAAAATCAAAATTCCTAGTACACGAGCAGAGGCCAATAGCAGCCGAATTCGGGACACTAGGAGGTATGGCAAGCATTGGACTGAAAATTCCGAATTGCTACTGAACCAGCATAGGCAACGGGGGGCATAAATTGGATCACCAGATCATTTGGCAAGCATCAAGGCAAAAATTTAAAAGGCCTTGTACACCGGCAAAGGCCATTAGTCCCATAAATTGGATCACTAGATCATATGGCAAGCATGAAACGAAATATTTACAATTCCTGGTACATGAGCACAAGCAAACAACAGCATAAATTGGATCAATTGATCATATGGCAAGCACCACAGTAAAAGTTCAAAATTGGTGAAACACCAGCGCATGCAACCACGGACATAAACTGGATCATTGGAACATATGTCAAGCATCATGGTACAAAATCAAAATTCCTCGTACACCAGCAGAGGCCAGCGGCAGCCCAATTTGGGACAGTGCGGCGTATGGCAAGTATCACATTGAAAATTGAAAATTCCTGGTACACCAGCATAGGCAACCAAGGGCATGAGTTAGATCATTTCTGAGGCCACGCTAACTACCCGCCCCTTACGACCCAAACATGTGCACTTTGCCGCCTTTTCTGTGTCTTGTTGTTGTATCTATGTTTTCCATGTGTCGCTTGTACTGTAATAGGCGGTGAAGAATAATTCTACATTTGTTGCGTGTCCTATGCATACACACTTTGAAACTCAAATTTACTGTCTCTATTTGCCAATTTGCCCAAACCTAGGCGAAATTTCCTCCATCCCCCCCGGATAGCAAAAAGGTATACATATTTTGATTTCTTGATGACCCTGGGCGAAATTTCCCCAAGCTCCGCCTCTTCTGCAAAATGTATAGGTCAAAAACACCAATCAGTGATCCTGGGCGAAATTTCTTCCAGCCCCCCCCCCCCCCCTTGTTGTTTGTTTGCTTGTCCCGTGCCTGATATTTTGCCCTTTGCCTCACTGTCACTTAGGCCCACCAGTCGATAAAGTTGAACCTGGGCGAAATTTCTTCCAACTTGCCTTGACACCCTTTACTTACAGGGTGGTACCTCTGTTGGGTTCTGTTCACTGACTCTTAGGGGTGCTTCTGCCCATCTGGCTGTGAGACATGATTGATATGCGCTTTCTTCAAACAGCCGTGGGGGCCAGGTCCGCATAATAGGCCCATGTGGGACTATACTTCTTTGCAACAGCAACCCAACACAGCGAACAAGGTAGTCAACAACCCCGGGTATACGTTGTGCAACAGCATCCAGACCGGGCATACTGTGGTATTGGGGCAGCTGAGCCGTGTGCAACACACCACAGCAGTCACATTCAAAGTCATATCAAGGCTATGGGGGTCCACCCCATTGTTGTAGCGAAGGTAATTGTCGGACCACGGTGCATTTTGCTGTCTGTGAAATGAATCCCAAAGGCATGAAGCTTGAACACTGGCCTGGGCCGAGATAGTAGGAGTATTGATAGTGCATTCCCCTGCGATTGCCAGCTTACGGCGGATGGACTGGGTCATTGTACCGCGATATGAGGCTCCAGTGGCTCTCTTAGCCTGGGGATATGTCAGCACTCGCACAATGTTATACAGTGAGAAAACTTGCTTCTACAGGACCAACAGCCATCTTGCAGGACGACTAGATCCCCAGACAGCCCGCACATGCCCAACATTACGTCTAGTCTTTCTATTGTGGCGCAAATCCAGTGCCAGCTGCAGCAGCGGGAGTGTCCTCCCTTTGTTCAATGTCACCCGAATCACAGCCTTCGGGGTCCGAACGCGAGTACCCCGTTCGTGCACCTCTGGACTATGCTCGCAATGCTGTGGTATCCCTCAACTGGAGGCCCTTTCTGTTATCACACCTAAAATGCGGAAGTCATGTTGAGTTATTGGTTTTTGTTAGGGGGCTAGAATGCTTGCAGGTGAAGACAAGACGGACTATGCCAGTTCTGATTGACATGAAGATCTTTTACGCACTCATGAAAATGTCGTTCGGAGCAAGCTATGCCCCCTGGCATGTAGACCAGTTTCTGTTCGAACACCCGTTGCTTTATGGTGTCTGGCACCTATATAAGTATTCCGTGGGAATAAGGTATAAGGCATTTGCCCCTGTCATTAAATTTCTTGCGCAGGGTTGCGACCTAAAGGCAGGAGTTGTGGTGCCCATGAAAGTCAAACTGCGTCACATGGAAAAAAACATTGTTGGTTTGTTCCTAGCTACAGCTGCTAACAAAGCACGGCTTGATAGTACCACCCACGTCCTTATGAGTAATCTTGCTGAGTTTTTTTGATGCTCAAAGACTGGGTCTGAGATGCCTGTTAGCCCTGAAGTCCCTGTTATACTCGTACTGCCCAGCACTTCGTGCACTAGGGGTCCTTGTGCGTGAATGTAACTAGAATGGTCGCTCTCTGCATTACACTGCTGCTGCAAAAGAATGTATTGGAATGAGTATACTATCTATACTATAGTATACTATATAGTATACTATCTTGATGATGAATATCATACTTTGTGAAAAGTGGCTGAGCACTGAGTACCTGCGTACCAATGTTGTAGCACTGCTTTTCTGGTCGGACTGGCACACCCGGGCACTTGGTTGCCCGTTTTGTGAAGAGTACGGCGAAGCAATGCTTAGTCGCCTGGGCATCAGGTTGAAGGAGGTTGGTATTGCCCAGTCAGTGCAGCAGACAACCCACATTTTTTTAACCCCCCCCCCCCCCACTTCCAGGAGAGAAAAAATGCCAGGGTGTCCTGACGCAAAATTCTGTGGACAAGTACACAAAGCGCGTGCGCTTGTTCATTCAGAACATATCAAATGCCTAGTTCCCCATTGCTGTTGTAGAAGAGAATAAGTATGTGGTCAAACGTCCTGATGAAGCCCCCCGCATGCACTTTCCGGGAGTGTTGTCGCGTACAAGGGTTCCAGAGCAGCAATTTTTGAGCCTTGTTCCGCATAGCCTACGGTGTCTGATTGCCAAGACTAAGATATCTAATGGTGTGGAGGATTTTCTGAATGCATACGTTGAGAAACGCTCCAATGTTGATCAGAGACAGCGAAGTGCACACTACCAGATTATCAACACAGCCGGTGGTAACGCTCCAAAACCAGCCGCCAAACCCCCAGCACGCGGTGTGCCGGTGGTAGTCCCCCCAGCCCCCCCAGCCCCCCGGGACCCCCTGCCAAAACCCCCTACCCTACACCCCATGCCTGCTGCTGTACCGGTGGTAGATGATTTTAATTATGTTGACAGTGCCAGTGAGGGCCCAGAAGAGGTGCGAAGTGACTCGTCCCTCGAAATGCTTGATGAGGAAGAGGAGTTGGGACGGAGTACACAGGGTTGGGATTGATTTGACTATGTTATATGCTATTGTGCTTCCAGCTGGGCGAAATTTCGCCCAAGCACCCGACTTTCATGATTTCGAGCCTCGTATTATTTGAAATTGCTAGACTTGCGCGAAATTTCGCCCAGCTTTCCAGTCAACGTGAATTTCATAGCCTTCAGCACTGTGTCATCCCTTTTGTACGGCATTTTGTGTTTCTGAACCTGGGTTTTGCAAATTTGATCTCATTTGGCTAATATCTTTGTCTGAGCACCTGGATATCCTCATGTCTGCACTCTGCATCTGATGTTTTCTTACCTTTCAAGCAATGTCTTCCATGGAAGTCTCTCAAAATAGTGGTGCACCGCCCGAAAACCTGGCCAATGATGAAGAGCATCTTAGTGGAAGTGAAGGAGCTGCTGTTGCTGACGCCCCCGCACCAGAACCACAGCCCAAACCAGCCGACAAACCGAAGCCAAATCCAAAACCCAAAGGAAAAGCATAAGTCAATCTGGCAGATTACCTCACCTCCACAAAATGCATTCGTGTGCGATGGGATCAGATCGTGATTGATAGAGACCGCTTTGAAGGCCAGGTTCGTGGCCTGAACCCCGACCGAGTCCAAGCCCGCTAATTTACAAAGCTGCAAGACATTTCGCCCAGAGGTCTCAACATTGGCAAATAGAGACCTCGATTATGATGCATGAATTTGAGTGACTGTCAATTGAAAGTTATTGGGCACACACAAGGTGCATCAACCTTTGCCAAGTGTGTGCTACCCTACTTCTTGCACTACATCGCCTCGGTGGATGATACATTTGTGTATAACACTAGAAAGCTTTGTTGTATTTCAGAAACCTTGTTTCTTCCTGTACTTTTCTAGTATGCATGCATGCTTAGTGTGTTTTGAACCCTGGGGTGTGGTTACATGAGAATAGCATTTTAGATAAATAGAGGTACTCATTTTTTCCTACCAGGTGCAAGGGGTCCCCTAGGTGCAGAATTCATACCCTGTTTTTGGGTGTACTCACAAGGGGCCAGTATGGCCCCGCGGAGCCCAGCCTGTGGGTAGGGGGTGGGCAGTCAGCGTGGCCTAAGCATTTGGATGTATGACAAGCATGGGACTAAGAATTTAAATTTCTTGTTACATCAGCAGCGGCTAGCAACAGCAAAATTTGGGTACCTGGGGACCATGGTAAGCATCAGAGTACAAATACTAACTTCTTGGTACGGCAAAAAAAACGCAAGTTTTCTGTTGCAAAGACATAAGAATTCAAGGAAACAAGAACAACAAACGGTGACCCATGGCAACCACTAATCCAAGCCCGAACCCCCGCCCCCCTTCTTTTCAAAAACCCCAACAAGAGCTTTTGGCACCACTTCGTGCTGAAATAACACAAAAAAATTCCAAAAACGCAAAAAAAGAAGTTTTTGCATCCTACTCGACACACCATCACAAACCTTTATCACGGTTGTTTGGCTGACCCATGTGCCAAGAAAGGGTGGGCTAGGAGCCCCCGCCAAAATGAGGTGCTATTATATAGGTAAAGTAGGGGACCCCATTTATAAGGGGTGTTTATGGTTTCAAAATCAGTGTTTAGGAGGTATCAGGGGCCCCGGTCGGGGGCAAGGGAATCGGCTTTCTTTGGGCGGGCCCCCCCGCAGTAACCCCTTCCTAGACACTTCTTGGACCTTTTCTAGACCCCTTCTCAGTAGGAACCCTCCTTCTTAGACCCCTCGTGCACCCCGTCCTCCCCCGGAACTTCCTCCTTGCTTGCCCCAAAACTCCCCTTCCTATCAGCCTTCTTGTGCATGTAACGTGTCCCTTTTGTCACCATGTCCAATTGTTCCTCATGCTCCCTTCCCGATGGCCAGGCCTTCCATGATACCGCCGGCGCCATCCCTACCACCGTGTGGGCGGTTACCAAAATGCATGCAGGTGTGTCGCTAAACCAGCACAGAACGCTAAGGGGATGTGAGGCATGTCAGTGCTCGCTATTGGTGAGTGATGATAAGGGGACACGAGGCATGTCGGTGCTCGCTATTGGTGAGTGATGATGTCGCCTGACCCATGTTGTATGTTAGCTACCAGCAATGTGTACATAGCATTACACTGAACTGAGTTGGATTAATGATGTGACAGGCCTACCGCCGTGACTTGGCCAGCCGGTGCCACCATTCGCCTCTATATATCACCTCCGCCGGGTGCGCATCATCAAGTCCGTCATCCGCGTAGGGGACCCTTGTGTGGTGTCGGACCTCATCGCGGAGACGGTGCGCCGCAACCCAACCATCACCTCTTCCACTTGCGGCCCACCCCAAGGGACTATGGGTCGCTTGTTGAGTCGCTCCCTAGGTGCATGACCAGCGACCACGCCCGCATCCACAGCCACTACATGGCCATCCATCCGCTTGATGCCCACCCCCCAACCGGCTCGCGCTTCGCCTCCACCAAGCCCCAGTGCCCCACCTTCAGCATGGAGGCGTGGCACAAGGACGCGGCCGGGGGGGGGGCTGGGGCGTTTCTGCGGAGAACGACAGCATCGGGGGGTTTTACATAACCCCCCCCTTTTTTTCGTTCGCCAAAATTTTAGGCAAAAGTAGGGTTTTCTCATAACCGAAACCCCCCCCCCCCTTTTGGGGGGAATGATTTGCTTAGCGTACCTCACACTACCACTATATAGCATTTTTGACCACGTGTGAGCCCCTGAGAAGGCAGGGGTGAGGTAGCCCATTCGCTTTGTTGCGTGGCCCCTTGAGTTAGGTTTTTTTTTACTTGGTAATAGTTTATTAGTTTCACTAGATTTTACTAGGTATTGGGAACCTAGTTAAAAAAACTTTTTCTTTCTAGTAAAAAAGAAAATGTTTTTTACTAGGTTACTAGGTAGCCACCTTGCCCACTTGTGGGCCACCTTTGATTCTGTCCCCCGCTCTGAAGCGGTGGGGACCCCCAAGGCGGCATGGGTTATGTAGCCACGTTGCCCACAAATGGGCCACTTCCGATTATGCCCCCCGCTCTGAAGCGGTGGGCCCCCCCGGGCGGCAGGGGTTATGTAGCCACCTTGCCCACAAGTGGGCCACTTCTTATTTTGTCCCCCGCTCTGAAGCGGTGGGGACCCTCCAGTCGGCAGGGGTTATGTAGCCACCTTTCCCACAAGTGGGCCACTTTTGAGAAAGGAGAAAAGGTGCGGCGCATTACCATTCATGTGGACAAGGAAGTGGAGGAAGGCATGGCACGAGCCACAACCACGGGTGATGAAGGAGGGGACAAATATGGCACACAACGACCTGCAAGTGAGGCCGATGAAGATTGGTGCCCAGAGCGTCGCACGTCCGATGAGCTAGACAAGTCTGACACGGATAGTTCGTCAACAACCAATTCTAGTAGTGGTGGGGCGTCCTCTACATCATCAGAGTCTAGTTCCGTAGGCAGCAGCTCGGACAGCATCGCCAAAGTGATCGTCGCGATAGGACACAACAAAGTGTACAAGAATACCGCCAAGCAACCCCGCGGACAAGGCAAGCAAGCGAAAAGTGCGAAGGCACCTGTGGCAGCTTCAATCGTACCGAAGTGACAAGCACCAGAACGGAAGTCGAGTAGTGACTCCAAAAGGCAGCGGAAGTAGAAGATTAGGTCAGGTGCACAAGCAGGTGCATAAGACGTTACGCTATGGCGGGAGGCTGGGGACCAACGCAGTGCAAGCGGTGCCTTGAGGAAATGGAGATTGAAATGAAAGTGGTAGATGGGTCTTACCGCTACGGAGTTTTTTTGGGGGGGTGCAAAGTGCATGCGGTTTTGCGCATTGCCGCCAGACACACAACAACACACAACCCAGTGTGACAAATGATGTACTTGTTCTTGGCACAACCCAAGTTCCGGGATTGGGCACCGCGTGAAACACGAAACGACTCGAAACGACCGCATTGTGGGATTGGGCACCCCATGAAGCGGTGATCCGAAACGCGAAACAATTCGAAACGACCGTATTGTGGGACTAGGCACTCCATGAAGTGGTGACGCGAAACGCAAAACGTGATGAAACATACGTCTTGCAGGATTGGGCACCCTGTGAGGCACACCTCTTTGGTGTTGGGCCACGCCGAAGAGAAATTGTCCATGGCCCACCCTGGGCAGGGGGTGTGGGCGGCTACAACCACCATTGCATTGGTGAGGAGGTACAGTGGAGCCCTCCGTTGCTGTATGCTAACCCCTTAGGCAAGCACGTCCCTGCCACACGTGATATGTGAAACAGCAGCATCAAGTAAGCATGCAAAGATCCGTCACTTTTGAAGCAAGACACCCCCGAATTTCCTTCTGCATGCCCAAAAAATGGACAAATACACACTTGTGCACATCCGAGGTACCCCCCCGCGGCCCCCTTTTTTCGAAGTGGCCAATTTTAGGCTAGACCCCATGACTTCACACTTCGCAGAAGCCCCCCCCCCCTTGGACGCGGCCAACACGAAGTTCTTCCTCGGCAAACCCTGCCAATGCGGGGGGGAGACCTTCCCCATGAACTCTCTCCCCTCCCGTTCCCAGTGGGATTGCGATGGGCACGGGCCGGTCCCTAGCGCGTACGCCGCCCCGGGCTTGCCGTGCGAGTGACCTTGACACCTCCGTTCGTCACCCACGATTATCTCGTCCTGGAGGTTGCAGCAGAATCCCCTGCTGACAACCATTGTACCGAGCTCCCTACGGCACAACACCGCTTGTAGCGCATCTCTTGGACATCGCAAGAAGTGGACGACGCCCACAAAGAGGCTTTGGGTATTGTAGATGATCGTTAGGCCCGCATCTTCATCCACAAAGGCCCTGCTACTTGCCGAACCAATGATCTATCGGACAGCCAAATGGTTTGGGGAAAGCCGCATGACGTGTCGCGACATTCGGAGGGGGCGGGTCACATCTGCCTGCGGATTTTGCCGTGCTTGACCCTCATGGTGAACCGCGTGAAGGCGACGCTTGAAGGAATCTTCGGGAAGAGCCTGTGCGTGATGACACAAGGGTACATCGAGAGCATCAGTCCGGTACGTGAGCTTCCTCATCGTGACTTTCCTGTAGCCTCACTCCCAGCTGATGGTCTCGCCCTCTCCGTCTTTTGGGCCGTCTCGATGGACTTCGAGGATGATGACACCTGTGCCCAGTTCGTTGCCATGTTCGCATGCGCCCTCCCTCGGCCTTGGGTTGTGCGTTGCATGCCAATGAAGAGGGGTTCTGTTTGGGTCATCTTCTCCACGGTGATGCATGAAGCAGGAGATCTGCCGTTGAGTGCCGAGCTGGGGTTGCACTGTATCACTCGAGGGCGTCGGCGAAGAAGGCCCGGGCAGCATCCCCCTCCCACAACCCCACCCTCCCAACCACCCCCTTCCCCACCCACAACATCTGGTCCACGCTGGGGCAGTCCCAGCTGGACAAATCCCCAGCAACGGCCAGGGCCTCGAGGCGGGGAGGTCGAGGTGCGTGGTGTTGGGCTGGTGGTGGCAGTGCTTGGCGTCGACTGGATAATTGTCTGTCTCGCCGGGTGTGCTACGATGATCTCTTCCCCACTTCCTCAACCATGGGGTCATGCAACGGGAACAGGGCTTGTGGGAAGATGGGGGAAGAGATCATATGCCATTGAGCCTTCAGTGCAAGCTCACTAGACACGGGCTGCAAGCTCACTCCAAGCTCTTTTTTTTTCCCGAAACACAGCAAATTCAACAAAGTGAGCGGCCTGATCACGGGCATAGTGTTTGTGACGAGCCGAAGTTCATCGAAGGACGGCCGCTCTATGTACATAGGAGGTCATGCACCCCGACGGTTCCCGTTCGCCACTTGGAGTTTTACCCACCTAGCCTCGCACTTCATCAAACTGACTACCAGCCAGCTGCAGGACCGATTATCATACAGGTACCCTTGGGTGCAGAAGCAATGAGCCGACCTCTCCCTATGGGTAAGGATGATTAGTTTTGGAAGCCAAGAATACACGGCTAGCCGTGAGGTGCGACACGGACGCGGTCTGCCATCCTTAGGGCCATAAGCCTTCCTAGGTGGGACCGTGTCTGCCATGCTTAGCCTCAGGGTGACGTGCAAGGATCAGCGTGGTTGGGGATACCATCTACCGTCCACAGGGCCTCGTAGCCTACCTTGGCGGGACGGTATCTGGCCCAATCCGCTCGCTAATCCATGTACCCTTGGACGGGGCGGAGAGGACAAGAATAAGGAAAAAAAAGGGGGGGGGGGTGGGATGTACGTGCATGGTTTCAGGCTGGGGGGGGGGGGTAACCTGCCCTGACGTGATAGTGGTCTGTAGTCGCAAAGGTATGCTGGGGGGCCGCACAACAATTTTTTTTTCCTGTCTCTTTGTCAGGGGCTGTCAAGTATGCATTCATTTTCCGGGCGGGGCGGGGGCTGTTTATTTGTCTGGGATGGGGGGCCGTGTGGGCACTGGTGGGGGGAAATAACCCTGCGTCACGGTGGGCTGTCAGAAGTTTATTTGTCTGGTGGTGGTGGGTGGGTGGGGGGGGGGGGGGGCTGTGTTGCTGCTGCTGGGGGAAATAACCTTGCGTCACTGACAAGCACGCTCTGTACTTTTACTTGGCGACATCATTGTACAAAACACAACGCGGGATGCTAAGACAGCTGCAAAACCCTGAGACATAAGACCCTGCCTTCGTCCCTGCAGGCAACGTGATCTGTAAGTTGACTGATGATATGACGAGAAGGTGTCTGTGTCCTGCGAGGGATGTCTGAGCAACAGCCAATAATCCTGGACCGCAATCACTGGACGAAGGAATCCTGAGCCAGACTGGTATACAACGAATCGCCTAAGGGTACATTCTCCCGTCTTGAATGCGCAAAGGGTAACATCTAGAGCACCGCGAAAACAGTTTCGGTGCCTGGCTATCCAACTGTCAGGCCAGCTCACTCCAAGCTCTTGCGCCATCACTAAGCGTTCGGTGAGCGTTTAGTGAATGATGCATAAACGCACACCGAAGGCGGCAAAGCCTTCCGTCAGCTTGTAGTGAACTGGCAGTGAGCTTGTGGTGAAGTTCCTAGTCACCTTAGCATCAACAGAGGGCAACCATTTGCACATGCCATGCTTAGCCTCAGGGTGACGTGCAAGGATCAGCGTGGTTGGGGATACCATCTAGCGTCCACCGGGCCTCGTAGCCTACCGTGGCGGGACGGTATCTGGCCCAATCCGCTCGCTAATCCATGTACCCTTGGACGGGGCGGAGAGGACAAGAATAAGGAAAAAAAAAGGGGGGGGGGATGGGATGTACGTGCATGGTTTCAGGCTGGGGGGGGGGTCTGTAACCTGCCCTGACGTGATAGTGGTCGGTAGTCGCAAAGGTATGCTGGGGGGCCGCACAACAATTTTTTTTCTTGTCTGTTTGTTAGGGGCTGTCAAGTATGCATTCATTTTCCGGGCGGGGCGGGGCAGTTTATTTGTCTGGGATGGGGGGCCGTGTGGGCACTGGTGGAGGGAAATAACCGTGCATCACGGTGGGCTGCCAGAAGTTTATTTGTCTGGTGGTGGTGGGTGGGGGGGGGGGGCTGTGTTGCCACTGCTGGGGGAAATAACCCTGCGTCACTGACAAGCACGCTCTGTACTTTTACTTGGCGACATCATTGTACAAAACACAACGCGGGATGCCAAGACAACTGCAAAACCCTTAGACATAAGACCCTGCCTTCGTCCCTGCAGGCAACGTGATTTGTAAGTTGACTGATGATATGACGAGAAGGTGTCTGTGTCCTGCGAGGGATGTCTGAGCAACAGTCATTAATCCTGGACCGCAATCACTGGACGAAGGAATCCTGAGCCAGACTGGTACACAGCGAATCGCCTAAGGGTACATTCTCCCGTCTTGAATGCGCAAAGGGTAACGTCTAGAGCACCGCGAAAACAATTTCGGTGTCTGGCTATCCAACTGTCAGGCCAGCTCACTCCAAGCTCTTGCGCCATCACTAAGCGTTCGGTGAGCGTTTAGTGAATGATGCATAAACGCACACCAAAGGCGGCAAAGCCTTCCGTGAGCTTGTAGTGAACTGGCAGTGAGCTTGTGGTGAAGTTCCTAGTCACCTTAGCATCAACAGAGGGCACCCTTTTGCACATGCCATGCTTAGCCTCAGGGTGACGTGCAAGGATCAGCGTGGTTGGGGATACCATCTAGCGTCCACCGGGCCTCGTAGCCTACCGTGGCGGGACGGTATCTGGCCCAATCCACTCGCTAATCCATGTACCCTTGGACGGGGCGGAGAGGACAAGAATAAGGAAAAAAAAAGGGGGGGGGGGATGGGATGTACGTGCATGGTTTCAGGCCGGGGGGGGGAGCTGTAACCTGCCCTGACGTGATAGTGGTCGGTAGTCGCAAAGGTATGCTGGGGGGCCGCACAACAATTTTTTTCCTGTCCTTTTGTCAGGGGCTGTCAAGTATGCATTCATTTTCCGGGCGGGGCGGGGCAGTTTATTTGTCTGGGATGGGGGGCCGTGTGGGCACTGGTGGGGGGAAATAACCCTGCGTCACGGTGGGCTGTCAGAAGTTTATTTGTCTGGTGGTGGCGGGTGGGTGGGGGGGGGGGGGGCTGTGTTGCTGCTGCTGGGGGGAAATAACCCTGCGTCACTGACAAGCACGCTCTGTACTTTTACTTGGCGACATCATTGTACAAAACACAACGCGGGATGCCAAGACAGCTGCAAAACCCTGAGACATAAGACCCTGCCTTCGTCCCTGCAGGCAACGTGATCTGTAAGTTGACTGATGATATGACGAGAAGGTGTCTGTGTCCTGCGATGGATGTCTGAGCAACAGTCATTAATCCTGGACCCCAATCACTGGACGAAGGAATCCTGAGCCAGACTGGTATACAGCGAATCGCCTAAGGGTACATTCTCCCGTCTTGAATGCGCAAAGGGTAACGTCTAGAGCACCGCGAAAACAGTTTCGGTGCCTGGCTATCCAACTGTCAGGGCAGCTCACTCCAAGCTCTTGCGCCATCACTAAGCGTTCGGTGAGCGTTTAGTGAATGATGCATAAAGGCACACCAAAGGCGGCAAAGCCTTCCGCGAGCTTGTAGTGAACTGGCAGTGAGCTTGTGGTGAAGTTCCTAGTCACCTTAGCATCAACAGAGGGCACCCTCTTGCACACAGTCACCCCCCTCAGCCGCTAATGCATAGTCTCCCCCCCCCCAAATGTCTAGCAAATGTGGCCTTATGAACCCAACAAAGGCCCGCTACCCCCGCAACAAACAAGTAATCATATTGTCCCCTTCCCCCCCCCACCACCACACAATGTACACCATGTGCTGCCCCTCTCAACCAACAAAGGCCAAAGAGTTGTCATGCCCTCCCCCCCAAGAGCTACCACCCACCTTACGAGTGCAACCCTCACCCCACACACGCGGCTGCCCCCTTGCGCACCCCAAGTGCATACTTTGCCGTCGTAGCGGCATTTCATTGGCAGTGGCTTCAGCTTGCCGCGCGCTTCAGTGCGCTGCTTCTTGGACGTGACATGCCACTAGAACACGAACTCATTCGCTTGTGGAGCTAAAAGGGGGCCGTATTGCGGCTCCCAATGTTGCTGCAAAAGGTGGGCCTGCCTCGCAAAGCGATTGTCTAAATCAAGGTCGGAAGGCCCACAAAGCCAAAGGATGTTCTTGGACTCCACAGCCATGGTGGCCATTGGATCGCGGACATCGGCGGGGGTTTCAACTTAAAAAGAGAGGATGTTTTGGGCATTGTGCCCCATCAGCATCAACTATTACCTACTACGTATGCAGTTGATCTTCACGCGCCAGGCCCACACAACCCTACCATTACTCACCCAAGGCCGCCATGTCACCCCATTGTGGGATTGCGCAGGTCGGCGGCAGTCGGTCGCTGTTGGCAAAGGGACGATGAGCAAGTTCACCCGTGGTCCTTGGCAAAGGATCAAGGATGAACCTCCCCACATCCACCTAGCGGTGGCTTTCGTCGGGGATTAGGAAGCACAAGTGCAGTATGTGCCCCGACCCCCGGAAGGGTAGCCAAACGTCGGTGCCTCATCGTGGAAGCAACCAACAACATGTCTCCACGCTCACACGTAATGGTCTGGCGAACCACACTAGCGTGCTCCCCACCGTGACTACTCACATGCACCTCAACATGCTACTTATCCCAAAGGAGGAGCATGATGCTGAGTTGCGGCGGTAATTCACCCCGGCGCGGAAGTGTACTTTGGCAAGCGATCAACGTCAGAATGCCAAGTTGGCTTTCCGGCTTCATTGCCCTCCACCCCCCCTCCTCGACTGCAAAATTGATGACCATGAGGTGCCGTGCAAGTTGTGCATCGTGGGCCAAAGAATTGACGAGAGCTCAGCGGTCCGCTTGCACGTCTCGCGCTCCAACACCGCGGCTAACGTGCTTGGATGGGTTCCCCAACACCGCAGTAACCCGGGATCTACCCTGTGTGAGTGAACTGGAGGCCACACGGAAATGTAACGCGCGGGGATGCCGCATCCCCGCAGAAAATGCTTCTCACATGAGGTGAGAAGGGCTAGATAGATGGAGTTAGGAATGTGCAAACGCCACTCAGGTGCAATGTTTCATGTTTCCAATGCCTCCCAACAGTCCCCATCAAGAATGCTGGCTATATATGGCAGCGGTTTAAGCACGTCCCTTTTTGCGGTTTCACCTCATTGACCCCAAGATCGGCCATATACCCGTACTCCACATTACTGGTGCCGATGAGGTCTACCGCAAGGCCCCAAGGCACTACAACCAGCTTTACGGGGGCTTGCTCAAGCAAGTCGTCTGCGACCTCTTCCGGAAAGGGGAACCGGACTGCCCGGTGGTTGCGGTTGGCCACGTCAACACTTGGTTGGCTTGTCCCATCTAGTTTTCCCCATCATGGACTTGTCCGAGACCAGAATGTGGATAACGTCGGGGCGGGGGGGGGGGGGGGGTTGACAAATCTCGTGCCCAATGCTTCCAAGGGCTGAGGTACGATGAAATCCAAGGGGCAAGGGGTCGCTCCAGGAAGGCCTCGAACGCCTTAGAAACATTGGGGTCAACCACACCGGCGGGCAACATGATGTGCAAAAAGGGGCTAATAATGAGAAGGGCATGCGAATGTGGGATTGGCTGGTGAATGTGTGAGCGAAGGAGAGGTTGGGAGAGGCAAAGAGGTGGAAACCTGCGGATTATGTGTGTAATGCACTTTCAATGAGTTTTGAATAACCTTGTAGTGAGCGTTCAGCGACCATTAGTGAGGGGAAGGTGAAGTGAAGGTGATGTGGAGGTGAAGGGAAGGTGAATTGACAACTTCGCTTTATCGGAAAAAGTACCCCAATGTTACCATCGTGTCCAAGTTTGAGTGTCAACCTCCTTTGTACACTAAAGCATCATTGTCTAGCATGCAAACTGGACAAAGAACATGCACAAAGACACCACAACCCATCACTTCGCCTTGAGTGCAAGTGCAAACTTACTTCACCAATCCAGATATCCATGAGCGAAAGGTAGGTACATACTCTTGGGGTTTCCCTTGATACACGGAATCCGGCACAATCACAAGTATTGTCTTGGGCTTAATTGTAGGGCTTATCTGCCGTTCATTAAGTTCTCGGAACAACGGAATTGGCGACAGATCCGTTCTATCCTGCCTTCCAAGGCTCAGGTTATTGATATGGAAAATGCCCTGCTTGGTCTCTTGCTTTCCAGACACGCCAATAGATCCGACTGGACGAGAGAGTGTTTGCTTTGTTGACAAACCATCAAGATTTAATTCATCCCCCCCCCCCCCGGCCAGCCTTGCCACGCGCGCGGAGAGGGGGACGGGCCCCCTCCACACAAGTAGCAGGCCACGTCCAACCCCCTATGGTACGGAACACCCTGACATCGAGATTTCGGTTTTCATCACTCCTACACATATGCCCCTCAAATGAACCGGCTGGATGAGAGAACTCTGAAAATCACCTTTGTTTGCTCCGCTTATGCCCGTTTTGAAGAGATAGCAGGGTTTTAAGCAATTTTTCAACCAGTCTCCCTGAAAATGAGGTTGCATTTTACACAGGTGGCTATGTGTCCATTTGACCCATTTTGTAGCCTTAACATGACCAGCTCCAAATGAAGCCCCCAAAAAATTCCTTTGTTTGTTGAATTTGATGCCATTTTGCGGACTTACGGCCATTTTTGTGGTTTTTGGAGCGTTTTTTGGGTACTTTTTTAACCAATTTGGGAATTACCAAGATGAATACATTGACACAAAATCAGCATCTACATGCTACTAAAGACATCAAAGGGGGCTTATTAGGCTTGGTTGATGAGGGGTGTGCCCCTCATCAAGCCTAGCATGTGGCCGAACAGCCACATGAGTTTTTTGTATATTTTGCGCATTTTTTGGGGGGGGTATTTTATATAATGCATTCGTGCCGTCAATAGCATGCTGTACGGCGATGCTATTTGTTGTAGTTTCCCACACTCTAGACCACCGCTTTCATCCCCTTGGTGCCATTGAGTGTAAGGGTCCATGTATGTTGCTAGCTCTCAATGTTCTAATGTACACATATTGCGCAGCTTTCTTAACTTTTGGCCTCTTTTTTTGGAGTCAGTGGTGTTCCTCCTTCCTAGGCTGTATCGGTAATGAGGAGCTAGGTGTAAAAGCATTGTGCGTTGCAAAGAGAAATGTTCCCAACTTCTCACCAGTCGCTTCCTACTTGACTTATTCCAAAGTTGCTGCAAGGGACACCCCCCCCATAGGGCCTCGGGGACAGCCGGAAGCCATGGTAGTCCACTACCTCAGCTAGTATGTAATGGTTGCCATGCTCAACATCGCTAGGGTTAACTTGATAGAAGCGCCATTTTTGTATGAAACACCAACAACATGCAGGCAACAATTGGCAACAATCACAATGAAAACACATGTGCAAGGCAAATGCACCTTGCTATTCAATCTGTGTGGGGGTGTCCAGCCTCAGTCGCCCTTTTTTTTTGGTGTAGGCTGCGGGCACTTTTTTGGGAGGGTGTAAGTCATGTGTGGACCAACAGACTTGAAAATGCTATGGCACGCAAGCTACAGCAAAAAAAAGAACATGCAACGTGCACTTTTTTTTGTGTTACATGACCTCCTTGTTCCCTTTGTCACAGCAAGCGGGCCCGCTCTCGATCATACAGTCCCTACCCTGACAGACGGCGACGCCGCAAGTCCATCTCAAGGTCAGGGTCCCGGTCACGGTCACGAGACCGAAACAGGGATCGGCATTGGGACCGGGACCGGGAACGGGACCGAGATTGGGATCGGAATAGGGATCGGGGTCGAGGTAAGCGGTCCAATCCAAGGTCCTGGTCAAGGCCAAGATCTGGGTCCCGATACCGCTCACGAACCCCAGATGTGGATCATTGGAACAAGCGCAAGAATGCAGATGAAAAGAGGTGCTTTCTTCATAATTGTCTTTGCTTGACGTCCATAGTCTTTGCCCATGCAGCTCAGGGTGGTTGTTTTGGATTAGGACGCCCCACCCGCAGTTCAAAAGCCGTTCACCCTAAGTAATTGTGTGGGATTGTGGGTGGAACACACTGATGGATCATTCCAATTCTGCCAAAAACTCGCAAAGGTGTCCTTTAGCAGCAGAGCACCAGCGCATTTCAGAAGCATTCAAGGCGAAAAATTGGTGTGCTGCCCCCCCCTCCGTGTCGGCCACCCCATTCCGGGTTGAACAAATTGCCCCATAATTTTCGCATTCACGTTCACATTTTGGGGAACTAAAATGGGATTATCACCAATGCATAGGCCAAAGTGGCCTGCAAATGGGGTAATTGAAACTTTTGGCAAAATTCCTCCGCCAAGGAAATCAGTAATGACCGTTTCCTCAGTTGGATTATCCCCCCCCGTCCCCGCCGTATAGGTTGAAAAAAGATTCACCATAGTTTGTAATCCGCTGTTGAAAGACTAGGAGTTAGATGAAAGCCTCCATAAGCAGAACAGAGCGCCAGGGGCGACTAGCTTGGCCACCAGACTGATGATGGTTGTTACCTTCCAGAATCACCAGCATCATCACTACAACTTGGTTGGATGGATCAAACCAGACATGGGCTCAGCGGACACACCGGCTCAGCGGACAAACCGGCTCAGCAGAGACCTAGCCAGCCGAAGCGGCTGCCCGCTGTCCGGCCGCCCGACTGTCCGGTCCATTCTGGTAACCCCCCTTACCAACAATCCCTCTCCCCTACATACCAACACCACCTCTGGGGTGGAGAGCGGTCTTTGGGTCTTAGCTCCAAGGTGCGGTTAGGGTCCGCATTCTCTGTCTACGTGTGCGCCTATGTAGTGAGCCTTGCGTAGGGCCCAGATTGTGGTATGGTTGGGGCAGGGTTAGGGCAGGGTTAGGGTCACTGAGTTGGTGGAACCAGTATTGGTTTTATAACCCTCTTTGGTGTCCAGGGTGGACCTACCAGATTTGGCAAGTAGCATCAGCAAGTAGCAAGCAGCAACAAGCAAGCACGCGCGATATGGGCAAAAATCACAATTGTGTCACGGTGTTGTGGATTTTGCCAAAATTTTGGTGGATGATACCTATGGGTGTGAGGGACAATCATGCAAATTTGTAGCAAGAAAGTCAACGGTGGATCCAGAAATGGTGTCAAGTGGCGGACCTTGTTGTCAAAAACTATCAAAAGCAAGCAAAAGATGCCCCTTTTCAAGCCGTTTGTGTGTCTAGCTTGTCCTTGGAGGGGGCCATTTGTGTCAAGCGTAAGTGGCTTTTTTTTTCTCATTTGGCGGAAGTCGTTTATTTTTTGTTTATGCTGAACTCGAGTGTGGAAAAAAAAACTTGAAAATGTATGGTACACGACTTACGCTTTTTTTTGACGCAGCCTACACCTAAAAAAAGCGCTATGTGACTTATGCTTTTTCTTTTTTGAAAAAAAGAGCGAGTTATCCTTTTTTTGATATGCCTCCTCTGATTTTGAACGGACGACCCACTGCCAAAAAAAAATAAACGCTTTAAAAAAAAGAGCTATGCTCTTTCCGTTACGCGACCTATGCTTTTTTTGATACGCGACCTACAGCCAAAAATAAAAGTCAGCGAGTTACGCCTCCTTTGATTTTGCCCCCCGAGAATGCAGGGGTTACGTAGCACTTCAGCCCACTTGTGGGCCCCCGAGAAGGCACGGGTGAGGCAACCACTTGTGATTTTGTCCCTTTGTTCGGGGACCCCGAGAATGCAGGGGTTACGTAGCACTTCTGCCCACTTGTGGTCCCCCGAGATACGTGTTCATACGGGCACGATTTCGGGTGGAAAGCGGAAGCCCTCGGACACAAAGACTCCTTTGATCTACAAGCGTGTGCTCGGCGATTTCTTGTAGTTGGTGACACGCCATTATGGTTACATGCGAAGAATGTACTTTGGAAAAACACACTATTGCCCATTCTTGGACCCACGGATGACCCCTTAACTCTATGCTAGCACGTGCACGTGCACTGTGCGCGCTGCCTCACTCGAAGAGGGCATGAACAGTGAATGAATGAATGAAGGGTGTTGACCACACCAAAATAGCTTGCAAATGATCCCCTTCGTCATTCTTTATCACTACAAGGGTGCCCAACACAATCCATGGCATTTAAACACATCATAGTCCCCCTTGACCCCCTTGTATGCTTCGTCAGTCCTATAATTGCCCGGTTCTAGGCTATTTGGCAACTTGCAAGGGCTACGTTGGGTCAAATATAGCTCAACATGGCCTTAAACCGCTTGTTTGAGCACCCCAAGCGGTCTCTCCAAGGTGATGGGGCTGACGGTGGGGGCTGGGGCTAGGTTCAGTGGCTCGTGCGTGGCTGTCTTTGGACCCTTGGGGGCCTTGAACCCCACACTAGGAAACGAAACAAGGTATTCGCCGTTTGGTAGGCTACAGGCGCCACTAGGAGCTGAGCTGGTGGCTGGGGGCTGCCCAACGGATCATCTTGCACACCCTTGGGAACCATTTTGGAGAAACCCATTTTTGACCACTTTTGGACCCACAAGTGACCACCGCAACCTTACCCCAGCACGTGCACCGTGCATGCTCGTGATGCCAATAATGTAATGGTATTGACAGCAAGTAATTACTAGCAAGTAGTCCCCTTCTTCCCCATTTAACACCACAAGTGTGCCCAAAGCAATCCATGGCTATCAAACAGAGCACAGGAAAGTGGAACTTGAAAAAGTATGCAAAAGGTTGGTGTTGTGGTATGGTGGGCCCCCAAAAAAGTCGTTGCGACCAGTGTTTTGGTGCAAAAGCTAGGAGACGGTTATCAAAGGTGCTTGTCCATCATCTACGCTGATTCCTACGCAAATCGCCCAAGAAGAGCGTAGCTAGATTGTGGAAATAAGCATAAAACCCGCAACACCCTTGGCAACCCGCAGCGCTATTTTTTAATGTTTTTTTGGCTAAAGTCACACAACTTTTTTGGGGGGTGTACGTCGCGTTTTTTGTTTCGACGGAAATATTTATCTTTGGTGTAAGTCGGGTAAACTGTTTTTTTTTTGTTTAACTCACGTATTGAAAAAAAAACCCTTTTTACCAAACAAAAAAAGGGGGGCTGAAACACAAGAACCACCAAGCAACCGCCATTGCTATCGGAGGAGATGAAGCATATAGGCCCCACAGACATTTTGGGTACCTCCGGCATGGGTAGAGCAATGGAGCCTTGACGTGAAGGGTGCTTTTTACACTCATTGCCGGCACGTAGCGCAAATAACGTGCCGCACACTCATCATGAGTGCAAACAAAAAATGCAATTTGCCCTTTGGCCTTTGGCAAGCGGCATTAAAATGACAATATTGTTGTCGGCGCCACCGGCAACGAAGCTCAAGCTGGCCATCCCACGTGAGTCCTGTCACCCCGGGCCAACATGTTTCCTAGACCACTTGGGGTGCTGAAACAAGTGGTTTTAGGCTATTACCAGCCATGTTGGACCCACATGAGCCTATGCAAGCCCCCAAAAAGCGTTGAAATCGGCCATTTTGGTTTTCGGGGGAATGCAGGGGGAGGGTTGATAGGTGAGCCGGGCGGGAGTGGTGCCGAGGGGCATGTCTCCTGAACAAGCGGAGGCACTTTTGGACCCATATGAGCGCATACAAGCTCCAGAGAAGCATGGAGTGGGCAATTTAGGGATTGACCATGCCGCAAAGGGGGGCCCAAGGGGGAATGCAGAGAGAGGGTTGATAAGGGAAGATTGCGCGGGGAATGCCGTGGGGCATGTCTCCCACCGAGCATGGCGAGGGAGGGAGGGTTTCAAGGGCGGTACAAGTGATGAAGTGGCGGGAATTGTTTTTGGTGTCCCCCAGCTTGCATTTTTATTCAGACCGGTAGCCCATAGTCCTTGCCCCACCAGCTCGGTCCCAATATTCGGTCTTGATTAGAGTGAGGGGTATGGTGAGGGACACCGAGCTAGTTGGACCCGTCTTCGTTTTTCAATCATTTTTGATGTCCAGGGTGGATCTATCCGGTTTAGCAAGCAGCAAGCACCCGTCGGAACAAGCAGCACCAACAAGCAACCACGGGCGCAATGGGCAAAGACCAAGACTTCGCCGAGGTGCTTCGGATTCAACCCAAATTTTGGTGGATAATATCTATGGGTGCGAGGGACAATCACACAAATTTGTAGCAAGAAACTTAGCGATGGCGGCCGGGGACAAGCATTGCAAGTGGCGTACCTAGGTTTCAAAAGTTGTCAAAAATTGCTAAAAAAGTTGCCCTCTCGAGGGCATTTGGGGTGGCTACGATTTCCATCCAGGGGTTCATTCACTTCGGAACCAGCCTAGGAGATCACCAAACACCTTTGATCGCCGTCAAGTGTGTTTTGCGCCCGTTGAGTCACCCCCACTACCACTTTTTGGGCCTAAAGTACCGCAAAATCAGCCTTGAAACGCACCCTTTTTGCATACTTTTTCAAGTTCCACCTTCTTGTGTTGTGTTTGATAGCCATGGATTGCGTGAGGTACTCTTTTGGTGATACCAATGTTGAACGGGATCACTTGTAGCATAATCCCGTGCATTCCCGTGCACTTGTTTGAGCACCCCAAGCGGTCTCTCCAAGGTGATGGGGCTGACGGTGGGGGCTGGGGCTAGGTTCAATGGCTCGTGCGTGGCTGTCTTTGGACCCTTGGGGGCCTTGAACCCCACACTAGGAAACGAAACAAGGTATTCGCCGTTTGGTAGGCTACAAGCGCCACTAGGAGCTGAGCTGGTGGCTGGGGGCTGCCCAACAGATCATCTTGCACACCCTTGGGAACCATTTTGGAGAAACCCATTTTTGACCACTTTTGGACCCACAAGTGACCACCGCAACCTTACCCCAGCACGTGCACCGTGCATGCTCGTGATGCCAATAATGTAATGGTATTGACAGCAAGTAATTACTAGCAAGTAGTCCCCTTCTTCCCCATTTAACACCACAAGTGTGCCCAAAGCAATCCATGGCTATCAAACAGAGCACAGGAAAGTGGAACTTGAAAAAGTATGCAAAAGGTTGGTGTTGTGGTATGGTGGGCCCCCAAAAAAGTCGTTGCGACCAGTGTTTTGGTGCAAAAGCTAGGAGACGGTTATCAAAGGTGCTTGTTCATCATCTACGTTGATTCCTACGCAAATCGCCCAAGAAGAGCGTAGCTAGATTGTGGAAATAAGCATAAAACCCGCTATTTTTTAATGTTTTTTTGGCTTAAGTCACATAACTTTTTTGGGGGGTGTACGTCGCGTTTTTTGTTTCGACGGAAATATTTATCTTTGGTGTAAGTCGGGTAAACTGTTTTTTTTTGTTTAACTCACGTATTGAAAAAAAAACCCTTTTTACCAAACAAAAAAAGGGGGGGTGAAACACAAGAACCACCAAGCAACCGCCATTGCTATCGGAGGAGATGAAGCATATAGGCCCCACAGACATTTTGGGTACCTCTGGCATGGGTAGAGCAATGGAGCCTTGACGTGAAGGGTGCTTTTTACACTCATTGCCGGCACGTAGCGCAAATAACGTGCCGCACACTCATCATGAGTGCAAACAAAAAATGCAATTTGCCCTTTGGCCTTTGGCAAGCGGCATTAAAATGACAATATTGTTGTCGGCGCCACCGGCAACGAAGCTCAAGCTGGCCATCCCACGTGAGTCCTGTCACCCCGGGCCAACATGTTTCCTAGACCACTTGGGGTGCTGAAACAAGTGGTTTTAGGCTATTACCAGCCATGTTGGACCCACATGAGCCTATGCAAGCCCCCAAAAAGCGTTGAAATCGGCCATTTTGGTTTTCGGGGGAATGCAGGGGGAGGGTTGATAGGTGAGCCGGGCGGGAGTGGTGCCGAGGGGCATGTCTCCTGAACAAGCGGAGGCACTTTTGGACCCATATGAGCGCATACAAGCTCCAGAAGAAGCATGGAGTGGGCAATTTAGGGATTGACCATGCCGCAAAGGGGGGCCCAAGGGGGAATGCAGAGAGAGGGTTGATAAGGGAAGATTGCGCGGGGAATGCCGTGGGGCATGTCTCCCACCGAGCATGGCGAGGGAGGGAGGGTTTCAAGGGCGGTACAAGTGATGAAGTGGCGGGAATTGTTTTTGGTGTCCCCCAGCTTGCATTTTTATTCAGACCGGTAGCCCATAGTCCTTGCCCCACCAGCTCGGTCCCAATATTCGGTCTTGATTAGAGTGAGGGGTATGGTGAGGGACACCGAGCTAGTTGGACCCGTCTTCGTTTTTCAATCATTTTTGATGTCCAGGGTGGATCTATCCGGTTTAGCAAGCAGCAAGCACCCGTCGGAACAAGCAGCACCAACAAGCAACCACGGGCGCAATGGGCAAAGACCAAGACTTCGCCGAGGTGCTTCGGATTCAACCCAAATTTTGGTGGATAATATCTATGGGTGCGAGGGACAATCACACAAATTTGTAGCAAGAAACTTAGCGATGGCGGCCGGGGACAAGCATTGCAAGTGGCGTACCTAGGTTTCAAAAGTTGTCAAAAATTGCTAAAAAAGTTGCCCTCTCGAGGGCATTTGGGGTGGCTACGATTTCCATCCAGGGGTTCATTCACTTCGGAACCAGCCTAGGAGATCACCAAACACCTTTGATCGCCGTCAAGTGTGTTTTGCGCCCGTTGAGTCACCCCCACTACCACTTTTTGGGCCTAAAGTACCGCAAAATCAGCCTTGAAACGCACCCTTTTTGCATACTTTTTCAAGTTCCACCTTCTTGTGTTGTGTTTGATAGCCATGGATTGCGTGAGGTACTCTTTTGGTGATACCAATGTTGAACGGGATCACTTGTAGCATAATCCCGTGCATTCCCGTGCACTTGTTTGAGCACCCCAAGCGGTCTCTCCAAGGTGATGGGGCTGACGGTGGGGGCTGGGGCTAGGTTCAATGGCTCGTGCGTGGCTGTCTTTGGACCCTTGGGGGCCTTGAACCCCACACTAGGAAACGAAACAAGGTATTCGCCGTTTGGTAGGCTACAAGCGCCACTAGGAGCTGAGCTGGTGGCTGGGGGCTGCCCAACAAATCATCTTGCACACCCTTGGGAACCATTTTGGAGAAACCCATTTTTGACCACTTTTGGACCCACAAGTGACCACCGCAACCTTACCCCAGCACGTGCACCGTGCATGCTCGTGATGCCAATAATGTAATGGTATTGACAGCAAGTAATTACTAGCAAGTAGTCCCCTTCTTCCCCATTTAACACCACAAGTGTGCCCAAAGCAATCCATGGCTATCAAACAGAGCACAGGAAAGTGGAACTTGAAAAAGTATGCAAAAGGTTGGTGTTGTGGTATGGTGGGCCCCCAAAAAAGTCGTTGCGACCAGTGTTTTGGTGCAAAAGCTAGGAGACGGTTATCAAAGGTGCTTGTTCATCATCTACGTTGATTCCTACGCAAATCGCCCAAGAAGAGCGTAGCTAGATTGTGGAAATAAGCATAAAACCCGCTATTTTTTAATGTTTTTTTGGCTTAAGTCACATAACTTTTTTGGGGGGTGTACGTCGCGTTTTTTGTTTCGACGGAAATATTTATCTTTGGTGTAAGTCGGGTAAACTGTTTTTTTTTTGTTTAACTCACGTATTGAAAAAAAAACCCTTTTTACCAAACAAAAAAAGGGGGGGTGAAACACAAGAACCACCAAGCAACCGCCATTGCTATCGGAGGAGATAAAGCATATAGGCCCCACAGACATTTTGGGTACCTCCGGCATGGGTAGAGCAATGGAGCCTTGACGTGAAGGGTGCTTTTTACACTCATTGCCGGCACGTAGCGCAAATAACGTGCCGCACACTCATCATGAGTGCAAACAAAAAATGCAATTTGCCCTTTGGCCTTTGGCAAGCGGCATTAAAATGACAATATTGTTGTCGGCGCCACCGGCAACGAAGCTCAAGCTGGCCATCCCACGTGAGTCCTGTCACCCCGGGCCAACATGTTTCCTAGACCACTTGGGGTGCTGAAATAAGTGGTTTTAGGCTATTACCAGCCATGTTGGACCCACATGAGCCTATGCAAGCCCCCAAAAAGCGTTGAAATCGGCCATTTTGGTTTTCGGGGGAATGCAGGGGGAGGGTTGATAGGTAAGCCGGGCGGGAGTGGTGCCGAGGGGCATGTCTCCTGAACAAGCGGAGGCACTTTTGGACCCATATGAGCGCATACAAGCTCCAGAAGAAGCATGGAGTGGGCAATTTAGGGATTGACCATGCCGCAAAGGGGGGCCCAAGGGGGAATGCAGAGAGAGGGGTGATAAGGGAAGATTGCGCGGGGAATGCCGTGGGGCATGTCTCCCACCGACCATGGCGAGGGAGGGAGGGTTTCAAGGGCGGTACAAGTGATGAAGTGGCGGGAATTGTTTTTGGTGTCCCCCAGCTTGCATTTTTATTCAGACCGGTAGCCCATAGTCCTTGCCCCACCAGCTCGGTCCCAATATTCGGTCTTGATTAGAGTGAGGGGTATGGTGAGGGACACCGAGCTAGTTGGACCCGTCTTCGTTTTTCAATCATTTTTGATGTCCAGGGTGGATCTATCCGGTTTAGCAAGCAGCAAGCACCCGTCGGAACAAGCAGCACCAACAAGCAACCACGGGCGCAATGGGCAAAGACCAAGACTTCGCCGAGGTGCTTCGGATTCAACCCAAATTTTGGTGGATAATATCTATGGGTGCGAGGGACAATCACACAAATTTGTAGCAAGAAACTTAGCGATGGCGGCCGGGGACAAGCATTGCAAGTGGCGTACCTAGGTTTCAAAAGTTGTCAAAAATTGCTAAAAAAGTTGCCCTCTCGAGGGCATTTGGGGTGGCTACGATTTCCATCCAGGGGTTCATTCACTTCGGAACCAGCCTAGGAGATCACCAAACACCTTTGATCGCCGTCAAGTGTGTTTTGCGCCCGTTGACTCACCCCCACTACCACTTTTTGGGCCTAAAGTACCGCAAAATCAGCCTTGAAACGCACCCTTTTTGCATACTTTTTCAAGTTCCACCTTCTTGTGTTGTGTTTGATAGCCATGGATTGCGTGAGGTACTCTTTTGGTGATACCAATGTTGAACGGGATCACTTGTAGCATAATCCCGTGCATTCCCGTGCACTTGTTTGAGCACCCCAAGCGGTCTCTCCAAGGTGATGGGGCTGACGGTGGGGGCTGGGGCTAGGTTCAATGGCTCGTGCGTGGCTGTCTTTGGACCCTTGGGGGCCTTGAACCCCACACTAGGAAACGAAACAAGGTATTCGCCGTTTGGTAGGCTACAAGCGCCACTAGGAGCTGAGCTGGTGGCTGGGGGCTGCCCAACAAATCATCTTGCACACCCTTGGGAACCATTTTGGAGAAACCCATTTTTGACCACTTTTGGACCCACAAGTGACCACCGCAACCTTACCCCAGCACGTGCACCGTGCATGCTCGTGATGCCAATAATGTAATGGTATTGACAGCAAGTAATTACTAGCAAGTAGTCCCCTTCTTCCCCATTTAACACCACAAGTGTGCCCAAAGCAATCCATGGCTATCAAACAGAGCACAGGAAAGTGGAACTTGAAAAAGTATGCAAAAGGTTGGTGTTGTGGTATGGTGGGCCCCCAAAAAAGTCGTTGCGACCAGTGTTTTGGTGCAAAAGCTAGGAGACGGTTATCAAAGGTGCTTGTTCATCATCTACGTTGATTCCTACGCAAATCGCCCAAGAAGAGCGTAGCTAGATTGTGGAAATAAGCATAAAACCCGCTATTTTTTAATGTTTTTTTGGCTTAAGTCACATAACTTTTTTGGGGGGTGTACGTCGCGTTTTTTGTTTCGACGGAAATATTTATCTTTGGTGTAAGTCGGGTAAACTGTTTTTTTTTTGTTTAACTCACGTATTGAAAAAAAAACCCTTTTTACCAAACAAAAAAAGGGGGGGTGAAACACAAGAACCACCAAGCAACCGCCATTGCTATCGGAGGAGATAAAGCATATAGGCCCCACAGACATTTTGGGTACCTCCGGCATGGGTAGAGCAATGGAGCCTTGACGTGAAGGGTGCTTTTTACACTCATTGCCGGCACGTAGCGCAAATAACGTGCCGCACACTCATCATGAGTGCAAACAAAAAATGCAATTTGCCCTTTGGCCTTTGGCAAGCGGCATTAAAATGACAATATTGTTGTCGGCGCCACCGGCAACGAAGCTCAAGCTGGCCATCCCACGTGAGTCCTGTCACCCCGGGCCAACATGTTTCCTAGACCACTTGGGGTGCTGAAATAAGTGGTTTTAGGCTATTACCAGCCATGTTGGACCCACATGAGCCTATGCAAGCCCCCAAAAAGCGTTGAAATCGGCCATTTTGGTTTTCGGGGGAATGCAGGGGGAGGGTTGATAGGTGAGCCGGGCGGGAGTGGTGCCGAGGGGCATGTCTCCTGAACAAGCGGAGGCACTTTTGGACCCATATGAGCGCATACAAGCTCCAGAGAAGCATGGAGTGGGCAATTTAGGGATTGACCATGCCGCAAAGGGGGGCCCAAGGGGGAATGCAGAGAGAGGGTTGATAAGGGAAGATTGCGCGGGGAATGCCGTGGGGCATGTCTCCCACCGACCATGGCGAGGGAGGGAGGGTTTCAAGGGCGGTACAAGTGATGAAGTGGCGGGAATTGTTTTTGGTGTCCCCCAGCTTGCATTTTTATTCAGACCGGTAGCCCATAGTCCTTGCCCCACCAGCTCGGTCCCAATATTCGGTCTTGATTAGAGTGAGGGGTATGGTGAGGGACACCGAGCTAGTTGGACCCGTCTTCGTTTTTCAATCATTTTTGATGTCCAGGGTGGATCTATCCGGTTTAGCAAGCAGCAAGCACCCGTCGGAACAAGCAGCACCAACAAGCAACCACGGGCGCAATGGGCAAAGACCAAGACTTCGCCGAGGTGCTTCGGATTCAACCCAAATTTTGGTGGATAATATCTATGGGTGCGAGGGACAATCACACAAATTTGTAGCAAGAAACTTAGCGATGGCGGCCGGGGACAAGCATTGCAAGTGGCGTACCTAGGTTTCAAAAGTTGTCAAAAATTGCTAAAAAAGTTGCCCTCTCGAGGGCATTTGGGGTGGCTACGATTTCCATCCAGGGGTTCATTCACTTCGGAACCAGCCTAGGAGATCACCAAACACCTTTGATCGCCGTCAAGTGTGTTTTGCGCCCGTTGAGTCGCCCCCACTACCACTTTTTGGGCCTAAAGTACCGCAAAATCAGCCTTGAAACGCACCCTTTTTGCATACTTTTTCAAGTTCCACCTTCTTGTGTTGTGTTTGATAGCCATGGATTGCGTGAGGTACTCTTTTGGTGATACCAATGTTGAACGGGATCACTTGTAGCATAATCCCGTGCATTCCCGTGCACTTGTTTGAGCACCCCAAGCGGTCTCTCCAAGGTGATGGGGCTGACGGTGGGGGCTGGGGCTAGGTTCAATGGCTCGTGCGTGGCTGTCTTTGGACCCTTGGGGGCCTTGAACCCCACACTAGGAAACGAAACAAGGTATTCGCCGTTTGGTAGGCTACAGGCGCCACTAGGAGCTGAGCTGGTGGCTGGGGGCTGCCCAACAGATCATCTTGCACCCTTGGGAACCATTTTGGAGAAACCCATTTTTGACCACTTTTGGACCCACAAGTGACCACCGCAACCTTACCCCAGCACGTGCACCGTGCATGCTCGTGATGCCAATAATGTAATGGTATTGACAGCAAGTAATTACTAGCAAGTAGTCCCCTTCTTCCCCATTTAACACCACAAGTGTGCCCAAAGCAATCCATGGCTATCAAACAGAGCACAGGAAAGTGGAACTTGAAAAAGTATGCAAAAGGTTGGTGTTGTGGTATGGTGGGCCCCCAAAAAAGTCGTTGCGACCAGTGTTTTGGTGCAAAAGCTAGGAGACGGTTATCAAAGGTGCTTGTTCATCATCTACGCTGATTCCTACGCAAATCGCCCAAGAAGAGCGTAGCTAGATTGTGGAAATAAGCATAAAACCCGCAACACCCTTGGCAACCCGCAGCGCTATTTTTTAATGTTTTTTTGGCTTAAGTCACATAACTTTTTTGGGGGGTGTACGTCGCGTTTTTTGTTTCGACGGAAATATTTATCTTTGGTGTAAGTCGGGTAAACTGTTTTTTTTTGTTTAACTCACGTATTGAAAAAAAAACCCTTTTTACCAAACAAAAAAAGGGGGGGTGAAACACAAGAACCACCAAGCAACCGCCATTGCTATCGGAGGAGATGAAGCATATAGGCCCCACAGACATTTTGGGTACCTCCGGCATGGGTAGAGCAATGGAGCCTTGACGTGAAGGGTGCTTTTTACACTCATTGCCGGCACGTAGCACAAATAACGTGCCGCACACTCATCATGAGTGCAAACAAAAAATGCAATTTGCCCTTTGGCCTTTGGCAAGCGGCATTAAAATGACAATATTGTTGTCGGCGCCACCGGCAACGAAGCTCAAGCTGGCCATCCCACGTGAGTCCTGTCACCCCGGGCCAACATGTTTCCTAGACCACTTGGGGTGCCGAAACAAGTGGTTTTAGGCTATTATCAGCCATGTTGGACCCACATGAGCCTATGCAAGCCCCCAAAAAGCGTTACAATCGGCCATTTTGGTTTTCGGGGGAATGCAGGGGGAGGGTTGATAGGTGAGCCGGGCGGGAGTGGTGCCGAGGGGCATGTCTCCTGAACAAGCGGAGGCACTTTTGGACCCATATGAGCGCATACAAGCTCCAAAAGAAGCATGGAGTGGGCAATTTAGGGATTGACCATGCCGCAAAGGGGGGCCCAAGGGGGAATGCAGAGAGAGGGGTGATAAGGGAAGATTGCGCGGGGAATGCCGTGGGGCATGTCTCCCACCGACCATGGCGAGGGAGGGAGGGTTTCAAGGGCGGTACAAGTGATGAAGTGGCGGGAATTGTTTTTGGTGTCCCCCAGCTTGCATTTTTATTCAGACCGGTAGCCCATAGTCCTTGCCCCACCAGCTCGGTCCCAATATTCGGTCTTGATTAGAGTGAGGGGTATGGTGAGGGACACCGAGCTAGTTGGACCCGTCTTCGTTTTTCAATCATTTTTGATGTCCAGGGTGGATCTATCCGGTTTAGCAAGCAGCAAGCACCCGTCGGAACAAGCAGCACCAACAAGCAACCACGGGCGCAATGGGCAAAGACCAAGACTTCGCCGAGGTGCTTCAGATTCAACCCAAATTTTGGTGGATAATATCTATGGGTGCGAGGGACAATCACACAAATTTGTAGCAAGAAACTTAGCGATGGCGGCCGGGGACAAGCATTGCAAGTGGCGTACCTAGGTTTCAAAAGTTGTCAAAAATTGCTAAAAAAGTTGCCCTCTCGAGGGCATTTGGGGTGGCTACGATTTCCATCCAGGGGTTCATCCACTTCGGAACCAGCCTAGGAGATCACCAAACACCTTTGATCGCCGTCAAGTGTGTTTTGCGCCCGTTGAGTCACCCCCACTACCACTTTTTGGGCCTAAAGTACCGCAAAATCAGCCTTGAAACGCACCCTTTTTGCATACTTTTTCAAGTTCCACCTTCTTGTGTTGTGTTTGATAGCCATGGATTGCGTGAGGTACTCTTTTGGTGATACCAATGTTGAACGGGATCACTTGTAGCATAATCCCGTGCATTTAGCACCGTTCAATGCCCCATTGGCACCACCAATGTGCATAGTGCACGTGTTGGGTTAGGGTTATGGTGGTCACTTGTGGGATCAAAAGTGGTCAAACATGATTTTGTCCCGATGGTTCCCAGACATCTTGGAGTGCTCAAGCAAGTGGTTTCAGGTAATTTTGAGCCGAATTTGACCCATAGTAGCTCATGCAAGTTGCCAAAAAGCCTAGAACCGGGCAATTATAGCACCGACAACATGCACACGGGGGTCAAAGGGGATAAAGATGTGTTTAAATGCCATGGGTTGTGTTGGACATCCTTTAAGTGAACAAAAATGATGAAGGGGATCATTTGAAAGCTATTTCGGCGAGGTCAACACTGTCCAATGCCCTATTGGCACCGTGAGCATGCACCGTGCACTTGCTAGAGGAGGGTTACGGCGGTCACCTATGGGTCCAAAAGTGGTCAAAAATGGTTTTTTCCAAAGTGGTTCTTAGACCACTTGGGTTGCTCAACCAAGTGGTCTAAGGCTATTTTGAGTCATATCAGACCCATACTAGCCCATCCAATTTCCCAAAAAATTCAAATTGGGCAATCTTTGGAGCGTCAATATGTACTATGGGGTCCAGCAGGAATGTTTTGTTTATAAACGCCATGGATTGCACTGTGCAAAATGTACGTGATAATGAATTATGAAGGGGATTACCTGCAATCCATTTCCGCTTGGTCGGCACCCTTCTATGCCTCATTAGAGTGGTCCAGCGCGCACTTTGCTTGTGCAAGTTCTTGTGTATGGTTACGAGGTCGCATGTTGGTCCACAACTGGTCACCAATGATTTTTACAAAGTAAATGGTAGACCGCTTGGGGTGCTTGATCAACTAGTTTAAGTTTCTATTTGACCCATGTAGGAGGACCCTGGGGGGCATATCTCTAGATCGAGGGAAGCTTGCCAGGAAAGGTTTTTCAAGCCCAGTATAAGGTGGGAAACGGCGCTAATCATTTTGCTGTCCCTCAAAATCCATCGCTGCCCAACTGCAGCGTGACCACCCTTGCAAGCATGCTTCAAACTATCTTTGTCAAGGTATAGTATTCCGTGTATGGTTTGGCACATTCTTGGCAGGATCATCTGTCGCTGGGCTTTGGTGTCGGGTGCCCCTCCATGCTAAACTATGTGATGTTGTCCAACGACAATGGTTCCAACAGCCCTCGGTGTGTCTGCTTTCGGAAGAATTGCTTTGTACTTCCAACCCCAATAGGGGATCTCTTTGTGCTACTTCACGGCCTCTTTTGTTGGTCCATTGAGTCAACAGCATGTTGTCCGGCAGTCACGCAATGATCTCCCCCTGAATACATGAAGGAGGAAGAAAAGGTACAACGGGCGAAGTTTCATGTATCTCATGAATCAAGGGTGAGTGCCATACCACATGGGAAAGTCTTGATTTGGATGATCTTTGCTTTTCACAACCTCACTGCACTGATATCCCCACGGATAATATTCGTCTTGTGTTTGTGGATGGGTCGGGTTTGACCGATTGTCGCCTCTACATCGAAAACCACGACATTCCGCGGCAGCATTGCATGGCGGTGGACCCAATCCTCCATCCTCAGGGTTTCGGCATCCACGTAGGTCTAAACTTGCAACAGATCATCGGCGGGTGCTGGCTTCGGCTTTGGGCGGCCACAAGTAGGGGCCGTGGATAGCTTTGGTTGGGGCTAGGAAGTGCCCCCTCCGGGGGTTGTAGGAAGTGGAGCCGCTAGCAAGGGGTTTGGTTGAGGACGTGCTGCCTCCATGTTCCTAGCACTCTCCCCAAGCTCCCCAGTCTCGGCCACTTGCGTTGGCATGTGGTCCTACGGATCACCCCAAGTGGGGGTCCTATAGGAACGCCCACAGCCCCAACAGCCACATTGAATTAAGATGAATTCATTGTGGGTTTTCTTGGTTGGATGAATAACAAACTGTTACTCGTAAAAGGCGGACCAGTACAGCGGCTTTTTGGGTTTGGCAGATATGTAAGCTAATGGCATACTGCACGCACTCAAAAAGATCCCTGTAAAGCTTGTAAAAACACGTACATCCAACAACATTGTAGTGACTCGGATGGGATACAGAAAAATGTTCTTATTTTGAGCCCGAAATGGGCATTCAAGAGTCATTCGGTGTGCGATGCAAAGTAGACTTTTGTTTAACGGCATATTCTTGTTGTGACATTAGTGTACATCTTGTGGGGAACTTACAATCTGAAAAAAATTCACATCTATAGTGAAGCATTTTTTAGACGAAGCTTCGCCTATTCCGCTTTTCAAGTGGTCCGGTTACTTCAAGGAATGAGGCAATGATTACAAGTGGTCGCAGAGTCCGGTATTACAATTTTCAATAAAAGGATGGTCTCGCTTGGTACTTTGAAACCGGTGTTACCCAATTTTCACCAAAGACAAAACAACACTAATCCGAACATAGCATGCCTACATCGAAGAGTGATGCTCTTTGTGGAGGGGAGCAAACAAACCACCCTATCATTTGGTAGGTCCACCTCCAATCCGCATACCCTCAAGAAAGGGGAAGGATATTGCGACCACAAATCTCGGAACCCACCGATCAATGCGACAACACGGGTCCATTTGCACAACCACAAAGGCCAAATAGGCGTACGGGGCCCCACTCGCTGGGCACGGAGTTCCTCCGCCACGTCGTGGAGGAGTCCATATGGATCTGGTACGCCCACGCCAAGGCGCGTGCCACACTGCTGAAGGCCCGCCTGGGCCCGGGCAGCACGATGGCGTGGGCGTTGCAGGAGCTGCGCCTGCACCAGCAAGCAGAAAGGGAAGGGGTGCAGCGGGAGCTCCTGGAATCAGCGCGGTCGCCAGAGGCGAACTCACCAGGTCTCCCCGACTCCCCCTCCCCCTGCCGAGGCCTACACACTTACGCACGGCGCGCACACAACACACACAGCCCAGCCCGTTTACCTTTACCCGTGGGTAGACATCCTGGCCTTTTGCCTTTTGGTAACAGCGCCTTCGGCACAAAGGCCAAATAGGCAAAAATCAGCCTGCTGTTGAAAGCAATTGCAAAGTTGAACAATGATGTGTGTGCACTCCAATTGCGTGTTGCATGAGGTTGCAGCTAGTGCGATTCCTGCCTCGGTGCCGCATGGGACAAGAAGCATGGGGAAGTAAAACAATCCGGGACAATTTACACTCCACCGTACCAGCATAGGAGTACAAACTTCCACGAATAGGCGAAAATTTGTCTAATCAACGCTGGTATGTCCTGTGGCACAGAGAGCGGCGAGCAGCACTGCATGAGTGCCTGCTGCTCTTGGGCGAACATTGTTTCGCAAAAACGCCTAAACATATTCGGTCTGCGGAGTGCGGGCTGTCCACTGCTTCATACTTACAGAGAACAATCTTGTCATTCCGAGATGGTTGGAGTTTATTGGGCAATATTATGCTTACTAGCCGTCCCTACCTACTGTGTGAAAGGTTGTCCACTTGTGCGAAGCCAAAAAAACCGGCGAATCGTCCTGATGTAGTGGTCAACTTGAGCCTGAGAGATTGACCCTCTGATACGCAAGTCTTTAGTAACAAACGGGAGTGTCAAAACTATCCGGATCAATTACATTTGTCTGCTTACGTCATATTGCACCGAGGCGGGACAAAAGAGCACAAGCACATGCCGGGGAAGGGCTGAGTGCCATGACATCAACATCGCCAACCCCATACACACGTTCCGCCAAAGTTCCTTCCGCGATGCTTCTCCATAGCCAGGCATTGAGACAACGATGGTGAGATTGCCTTGGAGTATTGTTTACCTTCCCGGTGTTTCGTGTGCTAACCATGTGCATGTTAAGACCAGGTGTCCCAACATGAACACCGCCGGAATGTATTCATACAACAAAATTTTGAGTGCAATTAACTTGTCAATCGCTACTTGATCAATAGTAGGAAGGTCATGAGGCAGGCATGATTAGTTGACAAGACTGTCTTGCCTTCGATGGTTGTTATCCATTCAAACGCCCATTGTTGTGTGTATCATTCAATTCAGCAACCACTCTGCGTGTACCCTTGCGTGCTTCGTGAGGAATGATGCACGGGCTCTTGCGAGTCCAGCTGTTGCAAGAGCGTCACTGAGCACACCTCAAGACAATACCATTTTGTGCAATCCGCATGGCCAGCAACACATTTTGAATGGGGAGGGCTCGATGCATGTCGAAGACGGTTGTCTTGAACATGGCATACCAATGTGCAAACAATGGCAGTTGCATTACCAGACGATGCCAAATTTTCCTAGACTGTTTCTTGTACCGCAGAGCCCACCCGTTCTCTTTGTTTGGCCATTTTGAAGAGGTTGTAGGGTGGTTGTGGCTCGAAACAAAAAGCAGTCTTTTGCTCTGCATTGCACTTTTTGAAATGGAGGTCTGCCACCAACAACATCCGTTCTCGGGCGCCACCGTTGAGTGTCCAACTCAGGCTGTTTGGGATTGTGGTTCACACCCATAGGTAGCATCCACTAAAAGTTCAGCTCAATTTGAAACACGACGATGGGGTTGCAATTATTACGCATTTTGCGCGTGTTTGGTGCTATACTTGGTGCTTGCTCCTGGTTGCTTGTGGCTGGAGTCTGGTACCGTCCCCGGCGAACTATTGTCCCACTCTTATAGTCCGCCATAAAAAACGGTTGCAAAGACATGGTAGCCTGCAGTGCGCATTGTCAAGGTTCGAGACCGGTTGGCTATTGAGCGACTCATCAAACATTTTCGAGACAAAATTACACTTGGCATGTTCCACGTTGCTGAGGGTCTTTCTGACCCTCAGATGCAGTGCCTTGTGCAACTCATGCAAGGTGACATTCTCACTAATAAGACATTCAAGAAGCTATGCGCAATTTTGAAAAACTAGCGCCATATGCACCGGTACCTTCTCCACCCCAACAATACTTACGTACACCCCAATCGCCATATGAATTGCAAATGCGCTGCTGGTTCCATGTACCGATCCATTCCGCCAAGCCGTATCACACTCTTTACACATGCAGGCGATGCTGGAGAATGGTGTGGAAAAGGGTGCGGAGTGCCATCTAGAAGACCCATCACTCACCTGCTTGGTGGTTGAAATTTATTCAAGGAAAATCGGTCTCCAAGTCAGGCAGCAGAATTCCTCCCTGGGACTCGGCGGCCAAGGCTAACCTTTGGAGTGACCCCTTGGTTGCACATGATTGCAATCTGAAGGTTCCACCATGGTTCACATGGTGTAGCATTCACATTGTATGTTCTCAAGGGAGGGAAGCCATGGGCGTTCACGCACAATTGCGTGATGGGGCGCCCATGGCTCTAATAGTGTATGTAAGGTTTTTCGCGGGGGAATTTTTGGGTGGAGAGTGGCGGGCTGCTAAATCCCTCCTTGAGGGACAAAAAGCTGCACACCCGTGTGCACAAGGGTTTTGAGGTTCGAGGATGGGCATGTTGTGCCACATCACAGGCCTCAGTGTTGTTCAATACCCGGGCACGACATGCTCGTTGGCCATGGGAGGGTTGGCGATGGAGTATGATCTTTTATAGTGCAGGCGGGTTGCCGCATTGCTGTCCTACGGGGTGGTAGCAGGTTTTTCATGTTGGTTTCAAGTTGCGTAGTGCGCACTAACCCCTCCATTTAGTCTCACTATGCCTTGCTCTAACTGGTTATTGCGGCAGTTATTGCACTCTAATTGGGTGCCCTAATTAGTTATCACCCTGGTTTATCGCGCTCTAACTGATTTTTCCCGGGGGTTATCGCGGGGGTTATCGCGCGAAAACCAGTTATCGCACGGTTATCTCGCAAGTCATTGTGCGTGTTTTGTTTTCCGCGGGAGGGGGGGCATAAGCATCAAATTTTCCTGCTTTGTGCCCCATGCAGATCATCTTATTCTTTATGGACACTCCTATCAATGATGCCCCGAAGGCTCTGAATTAACATGCAACGCGACACGTAGTTGCGATGCCCCAAGCCCCGCGGCGGTGGTTGAAGGTGGTGCAAAGGTTGGTTTTGGTTGTGTTGGGCCATCCTAACATCATGTGTCTCACCAACACCAAGGGTGAAGTTTGTTTGGCGGGTCTTGCACTGCCCTTTTTGCCCCACTTCCTGGCCATCTTACAATCACACCTTTGGAGCTTGAGGCCTCGAGCATGCTATGCATGGCATGCAACATGCATCTTTCCTAGCGGCCTTTTTTGCGGATGCCACGCCACTCTACCCAACGGACCGTTTGAAAAAGGGTAATGCCTTGCTTCTGCAAGCAACTATTGTAAAGTCCACCGCAAGCCGGAGCAGGGCACTTGCACATGTGCCTTTACAATCTATTGTCAATTTTGCACGTTGCATGCCCTGAGTGAATGGGGAACCCCCCTGCCCGCCCCATTGGCACTGCCCTTGTTGTATTTTCTGTGGATGCACCTTCCCTTTGGAAGGCATCGTCGAGCCGTGCAGATGTATGGGTCGATGTTTGTCGGGGAGGAGGGACTAAGTATGCACCCAAAGTAAAGCTATGGTCCGCATGGTTTTACATGGATTGGGGGGATGGGCAGGCTTTTTTAAGAAGATGTCTCTGCTAACCTCAATCAAGAGGTGAAGGATGTGGAGGAGGCAATCCTCCGATTTCAGAACCAATTTTGGACTTGCGTTGTCATTTTGATTGGGGATGGGAGGGAAAGCGAGGCAAGCAATCGGTGGGGTAGCTTTAAGTGTTGGTTGTGCAAAGACCGCAGTGGCTTTGTTGAAAATAAGGAGGATGACCCTTGACAAACGGCCTGGTGACCAGCAACGCGCAGCGTGCCGAATCCTGAATGGCATTGCAAAATGCATTGAGAGCACCATTGAGGCCTTACCCCCGGGAACCCCTAGTAAAGCCCAAACTATTGTGGCTTTGCAGGCGTTCAAGCAAGCACTCAAGGACGAGACCTGAAATGATGCTGTGAGGGAACGTCTCCCCTAGGCCTCAAGGCCGAAGGAAAAGGACTTTGATCCTACGAGCACCAAAGTGTTCCTCACCTCCCCCTCCTTCCAAAGGCAATTGGTGGATTGCCTCAAAGAGCATGCCTCGTCAGTGAGGACCCCTGGTGGACCTCCATGATGGGTTGTTTTGGATGTCATGCTGAAATGCATTGAGGGTTTGTATGACCTTTGGAGGCTGGGGGATGTTTACACTATAACCCAAGTGGAACGCCATCGTTCGTTGACGACAATGTTTTCCATTGCTTGGGAAGACTCATGTGCGCCCCCCACGAGTTGGATCCATTGGTGCGTGGCATATTCTATTTTTTTTGCTGAGAAGTCAAGGAATATTTTTCAATTTTCCTCCATCCCACGTAATGCAAGCATGGGCCGTACAAGAGAAGGCAGAAAAATTGCTTCCAGGATTTGTCCTTGGTGAGGCCAAGTTTGTTGATGCGACAGATGCACCATGGCATGAGTATGACGGCTCCTCAGCAAGGGCTTTTCGGACCTGAGGCAGAGAAGGCCTCAGGCATTGATGATTTTGGCAAGTGTTGTGCCTTGCTTGTACCATTGAGGATTGGGGCTGGGGTGCGTAAGTGCTAGGCGCCATAATGGCGCAATAACCGAGTTACCGCGGGATGGCGATTGCTCTAACTCTGCTGTAACTAGTTATTTCAAGGTGCTCTAGCTCTGCTGCAACTCACAGGTGCATCCCCCCCCCCCCCCCCCCCACTTAGAAACCACCCCTACAATGAGGGTGCCCTGGGGAACGAGATGGGATGGGGGTTTTTTGAGGGTGCCGAATCCATTTGTTTTAGGTGGTTTGCCCAACCAATGAGGCTAGGTGGGTGTTCTAGAAATTGTGCTCTAAGTAGGGGTTTCACACCATGCCCTGGAGCCCCGCATCCCAATGTGAAGTCTTTGTTTGCACCTGCGGCGTCACTCGCGATCTAGGTCCTCTCACAACCTTGCTAGCAACGGGGCTTGTCCATCACTACGTGATCCATCAGACCGAGTTGACAGTGTACAACACCAGCATCATAGTGGAGACTTCGGTGTATGGGTCGTGGTCGCGGTGTGTGCGTACCATTTGCCGCACAATCTTCCAATGCAAGGTATACCACCCTACCCCATGTTTGCCGTCCCACGCCGCACCCTTGTACGCTCACCTTTTCACGGTATTAGACCCTGGTGCTCTGGGGTCTCCAAATGAGGTATTTGCTTGGAGGCATATGTGCCTGTCCTTGAGGCATACATCGAACACGAGATTGAGGGAGACATGTGGGGTTTGTTGAAGAGCCACTATCTTGGGGTTGCAAAGTTACATCCAAAATGGTAACTTACGGGCCCAAAATGTTATTTTGGCGAAATAGTCTCTTAGGAGTGTGGACAGGAAATCAATTTGAAAAATGTTGCACAGAAGCCACTGCACGGTACGAGAAGCAATTTATTCCACAGCTAGCAGTCGAAGACAAGGGGATCAAGGCACTATGCCCAACTGTGACGAAGCTGTGTTCCCGGGGGTGTTTCAAGGGGCGGGGTGGCGCAGGGATATGTACGTGCACATGGGTTTATGTCCTGCCTAACAGGGTCACACACGGGTCGGATGCCTATTACGGAACGGAATATTGCCCTCTAGGCGGGTGAAAAAGGAGCTACTTATTGGTACCATCTCTTTCTTTCAATCTATATGGCTCGTAGTATAGAGTACACCCGGTTATGCTTTACTGCCGGCGCATCACTTCCCTAGCAGTGTTACACTTAGTAGCCTAGCAGGGTTCTTTCGAGTTTTTGCTTTGTCCTTTTACTGCTACTACTACTACTATAGTGCAATGCATGCTATACTACTACATACTATAGTGCAATACTGTAGTGTAACTACAATGGTGCAATGCATGGTGACTCATACATGTCGTAGGACCAGAAATCTATGAGCTATGCCCCCAGTGTAACCGCATTACTTGGGTATATGCCCCTTTAGTGGGGGACCATGTGTGGTGCGATATGCAAATGGTGGCCAGGTGATGACCGTAGGGGGCATGGAACCTACACCCACAATTTGACGATCCACCATGCGTAACACTGCACTAGATGACTGGCTGCCGCATTTCCGGTTCTCATTTTTTACTGTTTGTTCGACTCAAAAAAAACATTGTTTCCTACCTGGAATATGTCAAGTACAAGACTTCCCGGGTCATGGGCCACACTCTAATTGCTATATAGCACCCCTCACACACATTTCTTTACGTTTCCCCTTGCTGTAGGACTCCAACAGAATTCCCACGATGATTCTAATGTTGGCAGCAGAACACGTCACCGTGTCCATCCAGTGTCACAATGTGGTGCTGCGCTCTGCTGTTGCCCAGTGGATTCCTACGTTGTCCAGCCTGATACGTTTATGTCATCACTTGAGTGTTCCCGATCTGCATTTTGCATTGCACTGCTTTGATGTCATACCCCGGTGCGCTTCAGGACACAGGCCTTGTCGATGTATGGTTCCTGTCCCATTGTACACATACTTGTCGTCTTGTGGTTTTTTCGACCTACCCGGAAGAATGTTATCACAGATGCTTGTATCTCGTCGTCTCGCATTGGTAACGTGTTTGCGAAACGTTGGAACATAGATCAATGACTCCCCCGTTGGGATACCGTTCTGCTGCTGGTAGTAGAATACACAGGGATGGGTTGTGTCCTATCAATAATGCGTATTACGTGTACATCACTGAAACGCTACCAACATGCCACACATTCGCTTTGCTCGTCCATTACACCCGTGCCACCTAGCCACAAGGTTGGACTTGTTCAACCGATAACAATAAAAGCTTCCATCACGCTATGGTTTTCTGCTAGACACCCATGTCCTGCACCCCGCGCTCTAAGTGCCATTGACTTAGACATGTGGCGTAGTCTCGTGAACATGGAGACCCCCCATCAATCGGTTGAGGATCTATGTGGGGATGCTGTTGATAGCGATCCGGCAGAAATCGTGGTGGTCTTCTTCCTCTAGCTGCGCATTAACCCCAAGACGCGCTGGCAAAATTCTTTGAACAATTTCAAGTAGGATTGGGAGGACCGAGGGCGGGGGCCCCGGTTACGGGGGTTGATGGTAGCCGTCTTTATGCTATTCTGTACCCTGCTGAAGCTGAGTCATCCACCTACTGCCCGTGCAAACTTGCCGCAAGAGACGTCAAGGGTTAGCAAACGGGTTCGTGTTCAACTTGCCGCCTGCCGTTTGCTGTCAAGCTGTCAAGCGCCTGTGGCGACACGGGTAGATATCAGTGAGCAAGAGGTTCTACGAAGGTTGCAACACAGGGAGGGGGCACTTGTTGTCTAGGTAGATCCGTTCAACAAAGCCCGATACTCCAAAAATCCGGACTTGATGCGACATATGATTGTCAACAATGGCCATGGCTCTTCTTAGTAGGCCCATTCTGCCCTCAATTGTTTTCGTGAAAAAAGGGGTGATAGGGGGTTTTTTGCATGTGCGGTGCATAGGGGTACAAATTTGCATTCCTGCATCAAGTTTGGCTCTGCTGAGCCCAGATCAGATGTGGAAGTCAGTTTAGGCCCTAGTATTACACATTTTGGATTTCTGGGCTTTGCAGAGCCCAGGCTACAAGTTTTTCCCTGTCTGCCACCCCCCGTTACAAGAATTGGCTCATGTATACAGTGGTCAAGTGGCCGCACGACATGGCGCTGGGTAAAGTGGTAAACATTTCCCGCCACCCTAACATAGTCAGCCTAAACATTGTCCTCAATTTGGTGAGCAGGAATGGGAATCAGGGATACAACTCTTGCATACATCAGTGGTGGGCAATGATCAAAGACAAGTGCTGCACCAGGCACCACATGATCTACATGGAAATGCCCGGGCCACGCCTCTATTTCCACCACGTTTCCAACAAATTGGGCTCTGCATTGATATACTTGGTACTTATGGGCTGCATATTGGGGTTTCTCTGTTGGCGGACCCTGCAGAGCCCAGACCTTCACAATGTCCCATTTTAACCCCCTGTGGTGTGACATAATAGCACGATGAAAGTTTGAAACTTACTCTACATGCCGTCCGTTGTTATGTTTTTCTATGCCTTTGTGCCGTCTTGCTTTTGTATCCTCATGTACAATGGTGCCAACGTGGTAATTTCTAAGTATCATAGTTAGGAGCTGGTAAGGAGTACTATGGGGTACCCCATATACAACAGGCCTTACACTATTTGCATGTAGGTGTGGTTGAAGCTTGCTGGTGTGATGTTTGTATTGTTCGGGCCCGCCAGGTTCTGTTGGAGTTTCAGGACACATTGTTTGCAATGTACCCTAGTTCATTGCAGTAGCTTTTGTGCATGATGTGCAGTGCTGTGATAATTACTACGTGGTCGTATGTCTCATATATTGAGTACATGTAACTTGCTATTTTCTTTTTACAATAGCCATGGTTGAGTTCCCACATGTTAGACGTACAGAGGTGGATGCACCGGTGCCGGCAAGGATACCAATGGAGATGAGGTTGTAGGACCTGTACCCTTACCGCACCCATTGACTCGAGAAACGGCAGCACCTGCTGCAGCTATGCTCCCCTTGCAAGAGGCAATTATGTTTACGGGGTTAGCACCCCCATCCCCACCGCGGCCACCAAAGTTTGTCCCAAAGGACCGGTCAACCCCACCAAAGACCTCCCTCGATGACCCATTGACTCGAAGATAATGGAATTGCTGAGGGACAAAAGTGGTGGCCAGGCACGATGCTTTGTGCCATACATTTGGGGGCTTCCCACGCGGTCCCGTCTTGCATTGCGGAACGCAATGCACAACCCCCTTGTCAGCTGGTAGCAAGGGGATCGAATATGCCGATCCCATTTCTTTTCAGGAAGCGAGGAGCGGGCTGCATTGAACCCCGATACGCTTAATCGGGACTCACGTCCCGTTGTTGATTTGTCTTCCCTTCCCCGTATCCATCCTCCCCGGCCACTTCGTGCCGTGGATGCCGACCGACCCACACTTACACAGATTGATCGGCACAACTCTTATCGCCAGCACTTGTGGTTGCTTGGACCACTTGTGGAAGTAGACCACAGGGGTTGGCAGCCAAAATACAGCCTGATGACACCACTGCCTGTATCACGTAGAAGCACCCCCCGTGCCTGGATTTGCACTTCAATCAACTCAGTGGTACGCATTTAGTTAGAGCCCCGGTGCTGGTGCGTGATAATGCGATCCCCGCAAGGACTTCCCTCCTGCTTCCCCCTTGACGCACTTCCGTGTTGCCCACTGCCGCTTTTGCGGACAACCGCCGGAACCCGAGGTACTCACGGTTGCTGCATGTGCATGTAGTGTTGTCGCCGGGTGTCGCTCAATCTGCGTCTCTACAACCATCTATTGTCCCAGTAAAGAGAGAGTGTGAGTATCATTCACGGTGGTCATTACTACCTGATATGCCACGGGCCCAATACCGGAAAATAATGTGACGTTTGCAATCATTAAGTGTTTCGCCTTATGGCCATATTTGTGTTATGCACCCCATAATTATCATTTTTCGGGACCCAAGGCTCTGCAGAGCCCACTTGCCTCAAATGCCACTTCCATTCCTTCTCAGTTACTTGTTCGTAGTTCCCTATGTCCCCTATGTCTATTACAAGGCCCGCCATTACCAATTTCCGGATGCTGGGCTCTGCAAAGCCGAGCCTTTTTGAAAAACCTACTTTCATGTCTTCTGTGCATGCCATCCGCAATGCAAGTCCGTTTTTCTGTTATGTCACCTTCTAAATTCAGCCCGCACTATGCACGGTATTTGCTAGTCCACGCCTTTTGCTAGTCTTCTGTTATGGTTACCAATTTTTCCAGTTGTGCCACCCACACTGTTTTCTCACCATGGCACCGGTTTCTATGGAGTTCAATTGGTGCGGGATAGGTTATGGGCACTCATGCGTGGTGGAGGACTGGAGGAGCATCCCACTGTTGGATGGTCCTCGGGTCTTGTCAGTGTGGTTGTGGCAGAAAGAGACACAACATATGCGTTCCCCAAGAAGGGAACCGGCGGTACACTACCTGTTGTTTTTGTGAGTTACATTGTAAAGTTTTTTGTGCGCACCGCGGTAGGTTGGTAAGGGCTCCGCAATGATGCCATGAATTACATACGCCAACATATCCCACTTAGGCCACCTCTCAACCGCCGCGAGGCCCGGGCAACCGTAGAAACAGTTGGGTTCATACCAATTGCAATGGAGCACATGGTTCCCGGGGTGCCAAATGCAATGTTGATTGATGATGCGTGCGCCTCCCTTGAGGATCGTGTACCCGTGACACGGGCCAAGGATGCTGTAGATGTTGACGCTCTCTCTGATGGCCCTACACCTGTTGTGCTCAATGAGGAGTTGCTTGAAATTAACTTGATAGAATCGCACTCAGCACGAGGGAGGTGGCAATGTAAACCTCCCCTCCCGCCGCAGACGGCCCAATCATCGTTTTCATGTCTACACCGCTATTATTGTGTCCCCCCAAACGTCTGGGTTGTGCAAAGCCTTGCTTTGTCCGAGATTTAGTTTTGAGTGGTTCTATTGCTGGTTCTCGTTGCTGTGGGCCCTGCCCAGCCCAGCCTGTCATGATTGCCCACAATGCACCCACATTTGGTCATTTGGTATTTCTTTCTTAGGGCTGCGCCAATCTTGGACCATGCCATGACCGTGGTGTGATCTATGCACACATATGCTTGCTTTCGTATTGTAGTGTGAACCCACTGTGCTAGCCTATGTGACCCTCGAATAGGTGTGTGTGGAAGTGTTGCAGTGATACGCTCTTACGGTGTCTCACGGTAAAATGCTAAAGGCAAGTTTGGCTCTGGTGTTGTAGGGCATTTGGACAAGCCCAATTTTATTGTTCCTTTGTACCTGTGTCAACGAGGGACGTTGCAGGGTGCCTGATTGGTGTAGTGACCATCAGTGTGCACTGGACATTGCATTGGAGACGCCTCTACGGTGATTAGCTTTTTCGAAGACAATTTTGCCCATTTTAACCCCTCTGGGTGCCGAATTGAATGCATTGTTCCGGCTAATTTGCTGCCCAAATCGTACATTTGCCATTAGTGATGCTTCGAGCTGTGTCATTTTTGTGCCGTTTTTTTGAGCCAATTTGTCCTGTAAAGTGCGTGTGCTTTTGAGACGTTTGTGACATACCAAACGACATTGCCATGGATGGCAACCTGGCAACCTTGGTGAGACAGCAGCGATGGACACACGGGAAGCTGAGAAAGTGGACGCACTGCAGCCAGAGCCCTCCATGGGGGAAGCTGGGCAGCACTGTTGTTGGGGCCAGGTGAGCAAGTCAATCCCCTCTCAAATGGGGAACAAGTCTCTGGTCACACGAAAAATGGGTAGTATCAAGGACTCCACGAGTGTATTGGTCATGGCAAATTACGTCGAGTCGCGCCGGACCAAGGTGAATCGCAAGGAATTGAAGATTGACAGGACCATGGAATATGGGGAATCACAGCTCATTGATTGTGACCACGTGGCAGACGTAAAGGAGGACCTACTTGCAAACCCCGCTGATGGCCGACTGCAGCTTCTGGTCTCGGAGGACAAAGGTATGGGAATGCCGCTTCATAATTCCATTAGCGTAACAGCTTTCTTTGCTTGCCGTGTGTTATGTGCCATGCTGTTGTATTCACAGGGAGCCCTGTTGGTGATCGGAGGCCAACATGGCGTTGCGGCGTGTGATGAAATTTGCAAGGAGGTGACAGCTAGGATGGGCGAGGTGGAGGAGTGGATGACCAATTTTGATGTGCGCATGATCAAGTTTGATACGTCCGTTGAAATGAGGCGAAAACTGGCTGGACAACACAATAAGGCGCAACACGGTGGAAGTGAGAGCACTGTAGCCCAAATATTGAACAATTTCTACAACTGGCGGCTGAGGTCACGCAGTGTAAGAAGACAGTTGTCACGTTGATGTGTGAGGCAATAGTGCAGGCGAGGCTGAACGCGAAGTCCGGCAACACGAAGACAATTGTCAAGCAAATTAGGCCAGCTGCCCATATGGCCCCCATGTGTGGTACCACTTTCACGGACGCACTCAGCAAGATGGTGGAACGCAAGCAGGTGATTGCCCTTTTTGGAATGCTATGCTGCGCTGGAATGCAACCCAAAAAATTGTGGCATGTATGCAACTACATGGCCTAGCCGAAGAGTACGATACTAGGCCTCCAGAAGCTAGCAAAGCAGCTCCGCGTTGGGGGATTGTGGCCGTATCATTTGGGTCCTCCCGATATGCCGGTTGAGCGCATCCACCCTTCAAGACGTATGCTATTGCGTTGAAAGCATGTTGCCTTTCATTGTGAGACATTGTAATGCAACTGCTATTTAATGAGCCACTGCGACAGGCAGCCTGGATGAAGTGTAATGACCAATTTGAATAGGACACCTAGCAATTTCATTTTGCTGGGCTCTATAGAGCCGAGGATCCCATGGCATGCACATTCACTGGATCTTGGAGACACTGTGCCTGCTGGAACTTCCGCAATTTCACTACTGCAGACCAGTGCAATCGTGCCCGATGATGTCCAAGGACCCCCTCCCCCCCAAACACCCCCTAATTCTCCATTTTGGTCATGCTGGGCTCTACACAGCCCAGATCGAGTACATTGACCGATTTGAGCCTCATATTACCAATTTGAGAGTACTAGGCTCTGCAGAGCGCAAGATCCCATAGGATGCAAAGTCACTTGATCTACAGAGATGCTCTACGTGTTGAAACATCGGCAATTTCATTGATGTTCACAAGTGGAACCTTGCGAGATGCTGTCCAAGCCCCCCACCCCCCCAAGCACCCCCTAATTCTCCATTTTGTTCATATTGGGCTCCGCATAGCCTGGATAAAGCACATTGATCGATTTCAGCCCTCATATCAGGGCGGTCCTTAAGGGACCAGGTTTTTTTTTTTGCTAAGTACAGCTGTTAAGGACCGTTCCAAGGCACCACCAACCGCCAATTCCCATCAATCATCGAACGCCACCAACTACCAACCACCAACCGCCACCAACCGCCATTCACCAACTGCCACCAGCCGCCAGCGGCGACCAACCGCCAACTGCCAACCATTGCCAACCGCCACGAACCAGCAATCAGCAACCACGAACCGCCGCCAACCACCACCAACACGCAGTTGCCAACTGCCTATCGCCAACTGCTGCCAACCGCCAACCACCGACTGCCCCCAACCATGGTTGAGCACATGGAATGCCCACGGGCTTTTGTGGGAAAACTCGTTCCGGAACACTTTTTTTTCCCCCCTTAAGGACGGCCCTGCCTCATATTACCAATTTGAGAGTACTTGGCTTTGCAGAGCCAAGGATCCCATCGGATGCAACTTCACTAGAGCTCGGGATACATTGTGCCCGTTCCAACTTCTGCAACTTCACGGATGTTGACGGGTGCAGCCTGGCCTGATGATGTCCACGGAACCCCCCCTCCCCCTTGATACCCCGTAATTCTCCGTTTTGTTGATGCCTCGGTCTGCAGATTTCAGCTCTCATATTACCAATTTTAGAGTACTGGGCTTTGCAGAACCCAGGATCCTATGGGATGCAATTTTATGTTGTGCCAGATCACTATGACTGCTGGATCATTGGATCCTGTTGCAACGTGCTCTCCTCTATGGTTTGTGTGGACACAGCCACTAAGGGTGAAGTGGCTCGCATCTCAAAGAAGTTTAGTCACCGTTTGAAGAATTTTGGTGCATGGCAAGGGAGCTCGGAGTGTAGTGAGTCGACCCCGTGGCTACCGCTTGAGGCTCTCTTGAAGGCAAGTATGTGGGTTAGGGATCGAGAAGATGTCGAAGCACATTGTCGACTGCTCGTGAGATGAGTGTTGAACCCGGCTGTTGAGGTGTTTCGGGGAGGTGGGAAAGGTCAATGTCAACAAGCGCCCACAATTTGGACACATTTGGGCGTACAATGGATCAGTGACCGCAGTGCCCAATGAGATCAAAATGCTGAAGTACAGTCTCATCATTGTCTAAGTCACGCTGCGAGGAGGGTGGAGCCCTGTTGCGCAGATCGTGCGTGTGTTGTCTCCAAGGGTACTTGGCGCCTTTCATGGACAGCATGGGGATTTGGTCGCCGTGGAACAATTTTTATGTTCGCCATTGAAAGATTTATACCCAACAGTTGTGCGCATGGCTGTCTAGCATTTGGGACGCAAAGAAGAACCGTGTTTCTTTGAGCAGTCAACACTGTTATTGTTGCTTGCGAAGACCCATGGTGTGGGCCTACTGTGGCGCACTTCCTCGCGCAAAAGTCGTCCACTGAAGGTTTGTGGCTAGGTTTGGGCTATCTTGTGGTGGTTGGTGAATTTGCTAGAGGACCCAACGACGACACAGACGAGACACACATGGATATGGATGCATCGCGCTGCCTGTGGGCACTGTACTACGGCCGCCGCCCCGACCTGATTAGTCTGGGGTGTATCCACTTGCCTGTCCCGTTGAACTGCGCATGGGGTGTATTATCTGGTGGTCCCTACAATGTAGCTGATGTGGGTGAATTTGCTGCAGAAAACCGTCCGAAAAGGGGACACGGACGAGGAGATTGGGTGGCGGAGTGTCATGCACTGTGCAAGCACGTGCGAGCCACTGTTCCAACCGCACGAGTCCCCCGACCAGCGAGGTGACGCGGACAGTAATAAGGAGGAAAGCGAGGAGGTGACGGATCCGCAAACCCCCAAATTGAAGGGGAAAGCAGATGACCAACGGTAGAAGGAGCAGGAGAAGGCCGAGCGCGAGTTGCGAAAGCATGAGAAGGCGCGGGAGCGGCAACGTAAAACAAAGGAGAAGGAGAAGGAGAAAAAGACCATGGAGGACAACCGAGTAAATCGCAAAAGGAAAGAAGAAGAGATAAATTGGCAACGGCAGCCGCTCAGGAATCCCCATCAGAAAAACAAAGGGCAGTTGAGGGCCTCCAGGCTACCCTGCACCGTGGCTTCGGGGTGGGCTTATCCAAGAGCAACGGCAAGAGCAACGGCAAGTGAGTGGAGGCCCTATGTACCGTTGGGTCATGGCTATCCCTGGACCATAACGGACGTACGACCACGGACACAAGCTGTGTGACTGTGCTGGATTTGTGAAGGCCCAATGTGAGTGGCCTGTCCTGTGCAGTCCCAAACAGCTGTCCCATCCATGGGACAGTGAATGGTGTGCCCTGTTTGTCTCTGTACGTGTTTGTCAATCAATTTTAAGGGCTTTTTTTCAGTTTGCACTGAGTTGGGCTTTGTAGAGCCCAGCCTTCCAGATTGGATTGATTTGCCCCCGAATATGACCAATTTTGTACTGTTGGGCTCTGCAGACCCATCGTACTATCTTAGTCAAATTTGCATCTAGTCCAAATGGTTACAGTGTTGCCCTGTGGGTTTGGTTGTAAGAACGCACCATTCTGCTATAGCATTTGTTTTAGTACGTCCCTTGTTGACACAATGTATGAAATAGCGAGTTTGATCATGATTTTGTTGAACATACAGTGCCAGGTTTGTGTTTGTGAATCCCAGGTGCTCTGCTTATGTGCTATTTTTTCAACATCCCATGCAGTACACACCCCAGATTCAATACATACCCTCAATTGAGTCATGACATGGTTTGTTACGTGTTCGTGGGCCCTGCAGAGCTGAGGCCAATGTGTCTGCACTTTAAATTTACCAGGTATGCCCAAAGTCCAGCCTCTAGTGTGTATGCCGGGCATAGCGTTGCCACCATTCGCTGGGCCATAGTATATTTTGCGCTGTCATGTATGACCCAATTTCATTGATCTGTGTGCCCAGTATTTTTTTTTCTCAAGCGGTTGATAGTGCGTATGTTGGGCACTGCTTTACCACTGCTCACTGTGCGACGGTATGTTTTTTGGTGCCATTTGTGACTGGTTTTCTTTGGTGTCAACCAAAGGTTCATCATACTTCCTAGTTTGCTCAAGATTTAGAAGGGGGATGAGGCATTGTTCGTCAAGGTGTTAGTAGGTGCTTATGAACCACATCCGGGGACACATCAGTCCGTCGTCAGTACAACAACAATTCCACAGTTCTGACGGACCTCCTACCGCGCATGTAAAGGTGTTTAAAACTGCGTTCCTCTATTTTTTGTGTGTTTGCGCTTCATACTTGTCGAGTAGTATGTATGGTGCTTCCATGCCTTGTCTATGGCTAGTGCTTTGGTGGTCTTTGGCATATGTAGGGACTGCACTCTCGGGGGGGTATACACTACGCTGCTTATGGTATCCATTACCACACAGGTGGACCGGCGTGGTTATCATTATCGCAATCCATAGGTGCTTTATGTTGTTTCTATAGATATTCGCTTTGCAGAGCCCAACCAGTAGGAATTCCCTATTTTAGGCCCTTCCACTATGTGTTTGCCGGTGCGTTGTTGTGTTGGTATACAACTCCATAATATTACCCCAGTTTTGAGTGAATTTCTTGGTTTTGGGCTGCGCAGAGCCGAGCATGTCGAAAATGCTTGCTTGCACCCTTTTTTCACACATGTGTTCTCATTTGTTGTCCTAGGGTACACCTTCTTCATAGGCTGTCGCAGTATGGTCATCATTGGCGGTCACAGTGCGACAATCGCTGAGACGACCACGCCACGCGCCGTTGACAAATACGTGCTCCATTTGTCATACCAGACCGCGAAACATAATTTTACGGCGGTGTTGGTCCATTTTCCGTATTTCATGCCGCCAAAATGGGAAAAAACAGTGGGGGCACAGAATGTTGCTCTTTTGCTGCTTCGCACCCCTAAATCGCGCGTCACTGCTCCTCCCCGTACACCCTAGCTGGGAACCACAGCTCCATTACGCTTGACGGTGCAATAGAGAAGCAGGGCTCTGTGCACAACATCCATTTTTTTTGAAAGGGCGATACGGGGCACTATGGGCCTCCTAAAACTTATACTTGCGGGTAGTTTGATGTAACATTTTGCGGGGCACCCCACGCTTGACTCCCTATAGTAATGTGGCTTAGCATGTTATGGACCTACAGGATGCAAGGGTCACCATTTGGGCCTCGACAAAGCACCTTGTGCGTCAACACATGGGTTTTGAGCAGGTACGGTGCCCGTTGGACCTTCGCCGCAAGGAGGTCGAGGTTACTGTATGGTACCCCTTAGCTATCCGCGATGTGCCTATGTCCACAACTTCCGGGTTTCACCAAGCCATGTACAGTGTATTTCAGCTGGCTAACAATTGTGCGACACCAATGGTACCAATGTCATGCGACATCACCACATACTACAGCTACTTGAAAATGTCGTACAACTACTAGGTGAACCCACTCCCACCGCGCCATGTGTATGGCTCTGTTTGTCCCTTGTTGGGTATGTTGCATCCATATAAGTATTGTGTTGATCATAGGTACTGTGCCGTCCTTGCATTCATGGTGACACCTGAATACGAAGGGTTCCTTGAAAAACTAAGCGGCAAAACAACTGTGTGCACATCCTTCCCTTATTGGTAAGGAGCGTATTCCTTTGTTTGTTTACCTCTCCTTACTAGGTATACGTGCTCACTGCGTTCTGCTGCTGCCAATAGAACACGTAACGCTAAGTCGTTAGCAGGGCTATAGCGTCTTGTTTTCCCATATGCCCCAACTTCACTTCGTCTTGGTACTATGGTGCGTGATTGTTCGTGGTACCATCGTACCCCAGGTACTGGTGAAGCAGCCAGGCAGTGCCTCCAGGTTTCTCTTTACTTGATTGAGAAGTGGAACCTAGAGCACAACGATGGTGGTTACAAGCGATCTTTGCTTTGCATTCAGCACTACGAATGTGGTCCCCATACCACTTTTCCCCTCCTGCATCTACCTTCATGGAGGAGAAGAGGGAGGTCCTATTGTCTCGTTGGGTACTCGCTGTGGGCGAGGACACTAGCAGCACCAACACTGATGAGTACCACAGAGTTCTAGTTACCTTACGCCACCAGCTGCTATGTACTCGGAAGCCCCTAATAATCCCCACATTACCCATAAGTCAATACAAGCTGTGAGCATGCACCTTGCACGGTTGCTAGCATGCATTCATGCCGGTACCGTGGCGTTTATAGAAAAGATGGCTGCTCGGCCACGGCCGGATGCCCGGGCTGCCAATGCCTTGCACGCTGCTATTGAGTGGCCGGAGGACCCTGGTTCCCCACGTTGTTTCAACATACAGGAAGGTTGGGGATGCAACCCTCATGTCTGGTGCATACGGTTCGCTCAACGTGTTTTCTTTTTGTGAGACAAGGGACGAAAGTCAGCCTAGGTTTGATGCGGCAAGGGCGCCTCTACCTCCTGACGTGGTTGAGCTGCTTGTGTACCCTTCATCAAGTGAGTTCAAGCAGCGGTTCATTTAAATCTGTGCCCATTTTGGGTATACACACCCACACTTCTTCCGCGTTGACGGGGATGCTGTGTGGGATCTGCCCCCCCCCCCCCCCCAGGGACGCACTTACATGGGGGCGGCCCCCGTCCCCCCCCAAGTTGTACCCGGGCGTGTTGCGGCATAACCTGCACCACGCAACCCTGTGGGTCCTATTTTGGATGGTGATGATGCCACCAGCACTAATGCATCATCATCCAATGTATCGAGCTTGACGCGGGCCGTTGTGGACAGTGACAGTTCGGACGGTGTTCACAGTGTGACTTTATCGATTAGCCCCACTGTTGTACTGGCAGCAGTAGAAGACCACAACCGTGCTGAGTGCACCCCTTGTAAATACGGGGCATGCATAGATGTTGCCGGTTTGCTCTGCTTTTGTGTGCTATGCGCATGGAGTTTGCAAAGTGTTTTATTGCCAACAATAGAAGGTACTTTGGGCAATTGCGACATACGCGAATGTTTGTTGCGTTGTGCGACGTCCCGTACAACACCACTTCGCATTGGAGTTGTTATATGTCCCGCAAAAAGTGACTGCCTGATTGTCTACTCTGAGTAGTAAAATGTGCTACGAACTAGCAAGCAGCAAAGGTATTTCCAACCTTGAGGTGTAGGATCCACCCTAGGTTATCAGTCTTGTGAACAGTGTTTGAGGAAAGCGCCGCAGGCCTCGTTTGCGGCACAAGCAACAAGCACTTTGACATTTCTATTCTTGGAAGGAGCAACGAGGCTTGCTTTGTGTGGATACAGGTGATGCAGGTAAGCTTGAAGCTGTAGGGTCTAGCCACGTATGGGAGAGGCCAAATGACTGCATGAAGCAATGTGCCAAAACATTGCTTGTGCAGAGCCAAATTTGCGTGTAACTTTAGCCATTTTGGCCTTTTTTATGGATTTCTTTGCACATCTCTCCGTGCGAATATTTGTAGTGACATAGTTTCTGACGATGGTAGTACTCGCGGGGGTGCGCAGGATAAAGGGTCGCCTGCAGAAGCAGCCCCCCCCCAAACCCCCCCGAGAGATTGCCCCTGCCCGTTGCCTGACCTTGCCGCGGACCTCTCCAAGGACGACATTGAGGTATAGTGTGTTCCTTCCACCGAAGACATTCATCCTGTATCACCCCTACATGGTTGTGAATCACCCATGCCTCACCTCAATGTTCTGCTGCTGGCATGACTTTCTAGTCCCATCGATGAATGTGCTAGCAAATCCAGCACACCCAATGTTGTTGGTGCTTCCTCTGTCTTGCCTCTCTGCACAACAAACTTTGAAATACAGACAAATTTTGAATACAGTGTTAACCCTTCTAGTGTACTATGTGCGATGGACCGTCCCCTTCCAGGATTGCACGGGCGTCCCCAAAAGCATGCAGAAGGTACTGTCCGAGAAGGTAAGCACCACACGGAATGCACTGCCTCTAGACCTTGAAGGTGCGTAGTCGTTGTTTGCCAATGGGACTCCGCGGACCCCGACTGCGGTGAAGGCGCTGGACAAGCGCATCGAGGAGACACCAAAACAAGCAAAGAAAATAGAGAAGCAGGTGATCAAGCAGGAGGGCAAGCAGGAGGCCACGCAAGCTGCCAGGGCACGCAGAACACTGAAGGCAACCGCCAAGAGGACCGGCACATCATCGCAGTTGTCACGTTTGATGGAGAACCCTTTTCCTCTGCCCGCCCCGCATGAGAACCCTCGGCACGACACGACAGAGCCGGTTGCTGCTCGTACTGCAGAGAGTAAGGCGTCACAGTCCAAGGCCATCCTAGTGACCTAGATTAAGCGCAATATAGTTGATATATGGGCAAAAAGTAACACGTTAATCTCAAGTTTGCCTTTTTTTGAAGGGGGTTCGGGGGTTTGCCGTGAAAATTATGACCCCCATGGGTTGCCTTACGGGCTTGGGTGTCAATTTTCCCCGGGGGTTGGTGGGGGGGTCCTACCCATGTGGTTGTTTCAAAATGTTAAAATGGCTCGCGGCTTTAATTTTTGTTTTTAATTTTTGGATTAATATTTGAAAAGTTAAAAGTTAATGAGTCGCCAGCAGTAATATTAAGCTCACAAATATTACCTCTTTTCCCCAAACATTAACCCTCCGAAAAATGGCACAACACAACGTCCAATGCATTATGTGTGTGTTCATGCATGTTGTGCATGGCCATCGTGGCCCATTGCGTCCCTATGCGGGCCCTCACACCTCATGGGACCCCGTAATGGGGTTCCACGTCTTCGTGGGTCCGGATGGGGGGTTAGAAGGGTTAGTGGGTTGGGTGGTAGGGTTCGGGTTCGGGAGGTTAGTCTCTTCGCTTGTGAGGGCGGGGGATTTCAGCTTTTTCTTGCCCGACCGGGACTCTTTCCGGTAGCGCTCGGCCTCCTCGGGGATGGGAAAGAGGAGGTGCCGGGCCACATCGTAAAGTGTGGTGCCGCCCGGGTATTCCACCCAAACGGCACCACTTTTCTGCCCATGGACCCCGCGGACGCTGGCCTTCTGTACCCTGGTGGGGTAGGGGACGTGGGCGAAGGTCCCGACGATTGGATTGTCGCAACGGTCGTCCTTCTTCCCGGCCGTTGCAGTCCCAACCTTGCGGGTGTCCATCCTGGTCGGGGGGGGGGGGGGGGGCGGTGGTGGTCTTGGGGGGCTGGGTGGGTTTGGGGGCGGCGACGGCCTCTGTAGGCCGTGTGGTGGGGGTGGGGGTGGGGTGTTTGGGCTTTTTGCCACGGGGGATGGCCGCGTCGATGCTCTCCGACCCGAACTCGAACGAGAACCTTCGTTTCTTTGAGGGGGAGCGGGGGGGGGGGTCCGGTTGCGGCTAGTCTTGGGGGGGTTTTGGCGCGGTCGTGGTGGACCCCCCCCTCCCCCCCCTCCTCCCCGTCGCTCACCCCGGCCCCTCCCATGCTCCCCCACAACCCCTCATCCCCCCCCCCCCCCGCAAACCCCACCTCCTGCGTCCGAGCCCACTCGCAGGGCCGGAAGTGGCGCGACGTCACCCAAACGCCGCTCACCACACGTGAGGTCTCCCACTGACGGAGACCTCGCAAGAGAACAAGGCCCAAGGGTGGGTCTCGGGCCACGATGCGGTGGAGGGACCCCAGGGGTACTTCTTGGGAGCTTTCAGCGTCTCGCCCGGCCACCCGGATGGGCCTGGCATGCGTCACGTTGACCAGGATGTCGGCTACCTGCAAACATAACAAAAACAACAATAGAAGTGTTAATTAATTGTCACGCGACTTTTTTAATTTTTCGGCATCAATATTAACCTTTAACTTTTAGTATTTCGACCGGTTTTTCAAAAATGAAATATTAATCTCGAGAAATTAATGCTGGCGACTTAAAAATGAAGCGAAACAAACAGGCACCATACCTCAAACCTAGCACTGGTGCCTGCTGCCTGCACTACCCCCATAGCATTTTGGAAGTGAGACGTTGCGGTAGGGGCCTCAATGGAGGCTCCCACGCCGGCCGTTGGGGCCGATTGTGCCGCCGGGTGGGCCACGTTCGTGGTCACCGAGGACGCTTTCGCTCTGCGGGAGTTCGGGATGATGCCCTCGTACGATGGCCGACACCCCGGATCATAAATCCGTCACGGTAGGGCCACGACAGTGCCCCAGTCGACCCCGAACACGGCGGCCCTTGCCTAGCCGCCACTGCTTGACCCAGCCCAATTGGATCTAGTGCTGCAAAAGCACCTAGTAGTGCGCAGTTTGAAAACGGATGGCGTGGGGGTCAAACAACAAATTCAGTGCCGCCAAACTGCCCACACTAGTGGTGTCACGCATCGGGGCGAGGGGGGCACTAGGGAGGGGATTCTAGACCCAAACCCCCCCTCGGAGGCATCCTTACCCCAGGTGCCTCTATGTTCCCCTTGCTTCCGGCGAATCGAACACCGAATCAACCTCCGAAAAATCCACATGAGTTTCAAGTGGCTATGCGCGCGGGAGGAAAAAGCGGGTTGATCCCCCGCACAGCCCTGCTCCAGCACCTTGGCACATCACGGGATTGCACCCGCTCTCCGGGCGGTAGCGGACTGGGCGCCAAGGGCTTTGAGGAGCCACTGGGGGAGGGGTGGGGGCGCATGGGGGGGTCAACAACCTCAACTTCCTCCTCTTCCTCCCCGTCCATGTTCCCCTTGTCCACCACCACTTCCCCCTCCCCCTCTTCTTTAACCCCCCCCCGGCTGGCTCTTACCCCCCCTCCCCCCCCAAGCCCCTGGCTCCTCTCTCCCTCCCTACTCTCCTTCTTCTTCTTCTTCTCCCTCTTCTCCTCTTTTCGCCTAGCGTAAGAGTCGTCGCTTGACTCCTCGGATGGACGCGCGGGCGGCAGGCGACACCCCACGGCTAGTGGCAGGGATGGCGGAGCAGCTGGAGCTTGTGTTGGAGGTGCAACCGCCAGTCGTCCACTTGGGCCATATGTGGGGACACACGGGCGAAAAACCAAAATTAATGTTTTTTAATTTTTGAGGCCCCGAGTTCATTTCTTGAATTTAATATTATCGACCGAAAAATCAATTAATATTTTAGATATTAATGGACGTGACTCTTCATATTAATCTCGAAATGGGGCGGTATGGGGGCTCCCGTAGTTGCGCAACGGGGGGTCAAATTTTAAAAACTAGCAGTCCCACACTTGCGAAACTACCTCCGCATCCCGTTCTAGTTGTGTTGCCCCCGGCATCCCCCCCTCCCCCTGGCCCGAGTGGTCATTGTATGCGCGCTTAATGATGGCGTTGAGGCTCTCAACCACATCCGTGCACACGGCACCCAACCCTACTCCCAAGCGGCGCGCGTTGGCAACGGCTTCGGTGATATCCTTCTCCAAATAGAGGAGGTAGTTTGATTGGCAAGCCACCTTGCAACAATGTGCACTGTAGGCGCGCGCCACCTCGGCCGCACGTAGGTCCCCGCGGGGCGGGTGGTCCGTGTACCACTCCCGGGGGAGGTCACACATGGCCAGAAAGGCTTGTCATTCACCTTCCTCGGGGACGTAGTTCGACAACGGACCAAGTTCCTCCCACGCGAGGAACAACGCACGGGCCTCCTCCCCGTCGGGTGCCGCCAACGCACTCAACTTCACACCCGTGCGGGCCCGGTAGAGGACCCGTTGCACGGCGTCGACGTTCTCCTTGGGGAGGTCCATGACGCGTGTCTCCATGAACGCCACTTGGAGTCGGCCTGTGGCCATGCAACAATGGAGGATGCATAGGAAAACCACCCGCCGGTCAACCACAATGTGTGGATCCCCTATGCATCCGCCATTCTCCAAGCTACGACCGTCTCCTTGTAGCGGACGCGGCGGCCTCCTCACAGTCCAACGTGCGCCGGGTCGCCACGTTTACCCATGCCGCCGCAACCTTGTACCACACCCGCATGTTGTAAATTGAGCCCACCATGGGCGAGGTGGACACACCGATGAGGCGCCGCACGAATGGTGGCGCTCCCCCGATGACCAACCCGCTTTGCACCCTGTGCGACAGCGAGTAGAGCTTCTTGCAGTCTTGTATGAACTGGACTATCTACAAAAAGGGCATGGATTAATATTTGCATAAATTTCTCGAGACTGATATTAAGTTAATTTTTCAGTCGGCGTTAATATTAACCGAAATCTACATATTAATTTCGAGAAATTAACGCAACAATTAACAAACAAGGAACGGGCGACAAACCTTCGAGTTGCCGGCCCATATGGTTGCTCTTGCCGCCATGTCCTTGTCCCCCCCGACGGCCATCCCTATCACCCACAAGTACGCGGATGTGGGGCCCGTGCGCCGTGGTTGAGGAGCCCAACGGAGCGTTGGGTCTAACTACCACCGGCGCACGGGTACACATCCCCACGCACAATGAAGGTGAGGGGCCTTGTCCAATTGATGGTGTCCACTAGCGATGGACGTGATTTAACGCACCGGGCTCATGAGAGTAGCGGCCAAGAGCGCCCACTCTCGCGGGGATCGGGGATGGACACGGGCGGCCGTAGGTCAAGGGGGGTGACCAACTCCTTCCACGTGTCCGTGATCGTATCCCGAGTGGGGATGGGCCTAGGGAACGGGAGGCCCGTTGCAGCCGTCTAGGCCGACCCCCAGCGGCTCATGTACTCCGACATGTGCCGGAAGCCAAGTCTGACGACGTTCAAGTCCCTGAGTAGGCCGATGAGGTCCGGGGCCACAAAGCGGAGGGAGGCATATTGCTTCACCGCCTCCGTTTGCTTGTCGCGCATGAGGGAGGGGTAGCCAACCTCCGTGGCCTCGGCCCGACGGGCCTCGGCCAAAGGAGAGGAAGCCACCCACTCACCAAGGAGTTGGGAGACCGAAGGGTCCCGCAAACTCTTAGCCGCACTCAAATGCACGAGCGTCATGCTAAGCTTGGTAAGGGTGTCCCGAGAGAAAGTCATAACTAGAGCTATACAAGGGACCATGCTGGTGTGGAGGGGGGGGGAATGCGGAGTGACCAAGATTAAAGTCAATATGGTTAATTTTAATCTTTAATATATGAAGCGCTTAACATCTTAATCTCACAAATATTAACACGTTAATGTTCAATATTTTTGATTGGGTCATTCGTACTCATGTTTCGGTGCACATATGACGACCCATAAGTGGTGTTACATGGTATATTGTTGCACAACGGTACAGTACAGCTGTTCCCATGGTGTGTTGGTGGGTGTCTTAGGGTAGCCCCGCAGCCAAGCCGTCTGCGAGCGCCTCTCAGTCTGCTCCTATTCCACGGGGCACAACTGCAAGTGGAGAGGTGCTACGGAAGACCCACGGAGTAAAGATGCCAAGGCTTCCCGTCAACATTCCACAGGAAGCAGAGAGAGGCCCGGCAACACACCCCAGTAGCTCCACCTATGCAGCCACCCACATCGCTACTTCACAGGGCATGCAAAAGTTTTTGAGAAGAGCGGGAGTAAGGGAAAGAAGAAATAATCTCGGAGTGCATTCCGTGTTGGTGTTCTACTTTTGGCAGTAACCCCCCCCCCCCCGCCACCTCCACTCCCCTCGGAAACTGGTTGCTACCTGGCACTGTGATGGATTGGTGCCCTGTGCGCGGCGCGAACTACCCTGTTTTGCACGGAGCCCTTGCTGCTTGTCCGTATGGAGCCGTGTTCTACTGCTGGCAGTAAAAGACACTTTGTATGTGCCTGCCACTTCCGTTACCTGGTTTGCAACACCCCTGCTCACATACTTTCCTTGATGTCCCCAACGTGCCGGGCTTATTTCCGATCTTAGAACGGTCCTGTTTTTGTGAGTTCTAGTGCTGGGAGCCGTATCCTCATACTGCTTTCCCTCATCATATGTGTTCACTTATAAGCCACGCCTCCTGCCGCCTTCATACCCTTGTCCTACTTATTGGTGGCATTGCATTCCATGTTTGTGTGCACTTGGACCTTGATACATTCCCTTTGTTATCCAAGTCACAACGTCTATAAGTTTCTAGTAAACAAACGTTTTGTAACCAGTTTTTGGGGTGTGGGTTCTACTGCTGGCGGTAAAAAAAGATGCCGTCTTAAAAAAACGGGTAACCGACTTGCACCTATGCTTTGTTTTCCTGAGGAGAGACTGTTGTGTATACTTGCCTTCTATTGTTCCCTACCACGTCAACATACCAAGTTGTGTGTCTATGCCTTGGAACAACGCCCTTTCCCATCACCAATTCCTCACACATTCACGTTTTCTCCCTCTACAGGTGAGTTCTACTGCCAGCGGTAGAGCCAGTTGGAGTCGGAAATATGATTCTTCGCAGCAATGCCGTGAAGCTTAAAATTTTTTTTGGCTCTGTGCACATTCCCAAGATTTTGTTATTAAAAAGGGGGTGTTGGTGGTGCCCCCCAACCACCCATTAGTAAGTTACCCCGGAAAGGGCACTTTTGCACCCTCAAAACTATGTGGAGGTGACCGAGCTGCGGTATGTTGCATCATCTTGAGGCGAAAATGTGCCTCTTTCTGGCTACCCTCTTGTCTCCATATACCCGTTATTTTCCCTACAACGTTGCGAATCTTCACGTTCCCGGCAACGAGTATGGCACATGCCACCATCGGGGGTCGTGACGCCCATAAAGCTCTTCCATACCCTTGGCCGCGGCTCCACACTGCGCATAGTCACCGCGCATGGCCCCACTCAGAGCATCCGCCTCCATCGAGGCCAGAGACAAGGCAGCGCGAAAAGTGCCGTACTCTACCTCCTCCTCCCGGAGCCCCTCTTGCGGAGCCTTGCCCGCAAAGCCCAAGGGGATGCCCCCGTGGTACAAGCTCATTGTGATGACCCCTTGCTGATAGCGCACTCTTTACCGCAGTTCTTTGAGTACGCCGCGGCAATTGCGCGGTACTTGGCACACATGGGCATGTCCCTCAACAGTCGCAAGTGTGCGTATGCCACCGTCGCTCACATCCCCTCGATCATGGTGCACCTCAGCCCTAACAACGCGGCAACTCCGTGGGTCCGTCTGTTGGCCAAGAGTATCGGCCGTACCTGGGTCTCCGACTGGATTCGAAAGGAATGGCATCCATGAAGGAGAAACATGCACTCCGCTGCAAAGCTCTCAGGGGCTGAACCTCTCGTGGGCTGGTGCAAGAACACCCTGAGGCGGGCGTCCGTACCCCATGAGATGATGGCAGCGGTGGTGGGTGGCATTGCGCGGTACGCGCGCCATACCTGTCGGACACTGCGGAGGAAGTGGTGAGATTGAATGCTGCCATCAAGACTGCAGCCTTGCACTTTGAAAACCCACCCAAGGACTTGTCCAACGTGGTGGTGCGGTCTGGTAACGCGCTTAAGTTGGCGGATATTCGTGTCCTATGCCGTGACTCAGTGGTAGTTGTTTTGGCTTAGCTCACATCATCGCATGTACCATGTTTGATAAAAAAAAACACTCTTTTACAGAGGGTGTGCCACCGACTCGGGCCCCATGTGCAAAAGGATGGGCAATGGGACACAATGGGACATGATGTGTGCCCCCGTGGAAGATGAGGACGAGTCCCATTCCAAGGATAGAATGTTCCTCTCGGCTTCCAACCTCCATAAATGTAGGTATGCATCTCTACATCATTACCAACCTTGTTGTACGCGCCGATGCAAACGTAGCGGTTGCAGCTAATGAGATAGCCAGGACGGGTGCAACCGAAAAGGAGAAGGACGCCAAGGACTTTGGCGGCAAAGGAGAAGAAGTAGGGCGAATAAAAGGCGGAAGGCAACTACACCAAATCCAGCCCTTGGTACACGCTAGAAGACCCAATCGCGTTGTAGCCTAGACGCCGCTAGAGCGGCTAGAATGAAAAAAAGAGGGGGAGGGGAGGGGAGGGGGGGGGGGCGAGTTGAGGTATCTAACCTAAACCCCCCTATCCGTACTGGGGGGCCATTGGTTTTTTTTCACAATTTCATTGTTTTCACCTCGTTTTGGAGTCCAAACAATTTCCGTTGTGCGGAGCGAGCGCCGCTGAGCGTCGCTAGAACGCTACTAGAACGGTTCGCTAGAACGCCACTAGCACAATGTACATGAATGCTCCGCCACTCCTCAAAGAGAAGCTGCCCCGACTACCATGGCCGTGGCCAATCACAGGGTCCCGATGCTGGACCCGACTCACGGAGCGCCGGGTCCCCCCCCCCCCCAACCCCCCGGTTCGCCCGGTTAGCCCGGTTAGCCCCCTAGCGGACCCCATAGGTCACTTGGCGGGCCGGCGCCGGGTCACTTGGTGGTGGGTTACCCCAATTCGCCCCATTAACCCAATTAGCCCCCCTGCCCCCCCAAGCCCCCATTCGCGAGTCGTGACACGCAATTTACCCCTCCTGCGTGGGCTCATCCTTGCACCCGGCACCCCCCTTCTTGCCCCCCGTGTCCCCTTGCTTCTCACCCCCCTTGTCACCCACACCTCACCCCCCTTGCCACCCCCCCCCCCCTTGTCGCCACCCTCGTCTCCCCCGTCATCCCCATCGTCCCCGTCGTCTCCCTCCCCCAAGGCCTCCCGGTGGTTGGCCTCCGCCTTGTCCCGGGTGAGGAAGAGGAGCTCCCCCGCCACCCGGAAGGTGCCCCCCTCCTGCTCTTGCTTCCTCTTCTTCCCCTTCTTCCCCCCCCCCCCCTCCCCATTGGACCCTTGCGACACCACGCACCACTCCCCCGGGTCCAACTCCTCATCCCAATCCCCCAACACCGTCACTTGGCTGACGGTCCTGCCATTGCCCCCCTCCGCCCAAGGGACATACCGGGTGTCCTCCACACCCGGCACATTCCCATAGGGGTCCCGGCCCCTATCTTGCAAGGGGGGGGGCTTGGGGTTTTGGGGGGGGGGGTGGCCTTGCCCCTGCCGTTGGGCTTGGGCTTGGGCTTGGCCTTCGGCTTGCTTTGCTGGGCTTTTGGGGGGGGTGTTCCTCGCTACTCTCGAAGCGGGGTTTGTTCTTGGGGATCTTGGGGGGGGGGTTTGGGGGCCCTGGGGGGGATGTCGTCCCCCGGGTGTTGGTGCTGCTGCTGCTGCTGCTCATCTCCCGCGCCCAGTTCTACACCCTCACCCAACCCTTGCGCTGCGGGTCCATGCCCCCCGGAACTCTGTCCGCCTCCCACCTACCCAAACCGTCTAGCACCCAGAGGGCCAAATTGGGGTCAGTCCCCATCATCCGGCCCAACTCGGTGACCCCCACGAGGCGCGTCCGGCCTCCACCATCGCGCCACTCCACGCGCACCCCGCGGGGGTCGGCCACACATGTCTGCACACTGACCGTGAGATGTTGACCACTAGTTCACACATGGCGCTCGGGGGGAGAAGGGAAGCAGCGTATGCCTCAACGGCGGCCTTGCATGCCTCACCCGTGGTATGGGTAGAAGTGGCGGAGTTCACATATTGGACGGCGTTGTTGACCTGCCGCCGTGCTAGGGGGCATGATAGCGCCCACTTGGCCAAGTAAAGGCCCACCCGCTTATCCTTGAGGTTTGAAGCCCCACTCAAGTCCCTTAGTGCCTTAGACAACAGGGAAGTATCCTTCCCGGTTGAGGAGGGAGCAAGGGGGGAAGTGGCGGGGTGTTTCATTGCAAAGAAACGTCTAATATCTAAGCGCGAGACAGGGAACCATGGAACAATGAACTACGGACAATAGCAAGCATGCACGGCAGAACAATGAAGAAATGGGACGTTTGGGTAGATATTATATCATTCTAGTATTGATCTAGTGCAAGCTAGAACAAGATTGGGTGTTCTAGCATGTACCAAGGGAAGAAGGCGGCGCGGGCAGCCGAAAAGAACAGGGTATTCTTGTTTCACTTTACCTTTCGCCACCTTGACTTCTTTTCTCGTTGACCTTTTTATCCGGCACAAACGGAAGATAAAAGGACGGCGCGGGAAAGAGGGAAGCTTGCAAAAAGGAGGCAGCTAACAAGAAGAAGCGAGAATAGGGGGTAGAGGTGGTTGAGGCAAACACCAAGAAATGACGATCGCTCTTACCAAAGCCTGCTCAAGAAAAGACGTTGTGCATGCCTTCTTGTAGCCAACCACATATATGCCCGCATCTTCGTCCATGTCCTTTCCGCGTTCGTTTTTGTTCCTACTCGATTATAGGAATCCCTGAGGTAGTTTACCCGAATCCTTGGGGGCACAAAAAGTGACTCTTGAGCTCAGGCTGCAGATGAGTAGTGTCTTTTTTTTGCTTGCATGACCATGCTGGGATGCACTCATGGGATTTGTCACACCGGCTAATTTTTGACTGTTTTCTTTTTGGTGAATTTTTGCCCACTCGCCTATTTGACGACTTAATGACACATAACCGTGACCCTTGCCGTTCAATGTTAACATTAGATTATTTGGAATAGGCGATTTTTGGCCTATGAAGCACTTCGAAATGATAAGGTGTATCAAACCAGGTTTTGTTCGTGCCGGGCCGATGGAACAAACAAATACATTCATTATTCTGAAGATCCATTTGCTACACTTTCTTGCAAATACCTCATCCGACTTGATGACTTCTTAGGGGTTGATGAGTCATATAGGGGAGTTTTTTCGCCTGTTGGGTGCACCGATTTCAAATTACCTTGAATGATGGTACATGATTTCACTTCAGTTGTTGCTGCTCTTCTGCTTTTGAGCAGAAAAATAGTTTCAACTGTTGCATTGTGTTGCACCTTAGTGTTATCTGAATTTTGATTACACAAGATATTCACTCCGCTGAAATTCGTTCACATCTACCTCATGTTAGTATTGTGAGCGAGGACCTCGCACAGGTACGTTGCCTGACCCGGTGTGTAGCGAAGCTAGATGCACAGTTCCCATGATCAACAAGAAAACATGATTGTTTCATCTTTCATTCAGACACAACCCTTGCGCAATACGAAAACATGATTGTTTCCGCTTTCAGTCAGAAACACCCGTTGTGCACGGCATTTTCAACAATCTTCTCTTTTGCAATTAAAGGACTTGCCTGTTGTAAATGCAATCCTACTATCACCCTACTTCATGCCTGCTTTTCGAAGTCCTAGTCACGATGTTGATTTTTTTTTTCAGGCCCCTGCGGTTTTCATAGCATGGTTTTTATTTTTCAAAAGTCTTACGGTGGACGAGGACTGTGCCGTACCGTTACTAGCAAGGGGCACTTTGGGCCGCCTACATTTTACAACGAAACACCACCACATAGATTTTGAAATTTGACACCCCCACATGAAGCTATGATGCGATTAGCGGGATCCGGTCAAAACAACTGCAACCGCGCGGCAGGATCCAACTAGGATGATGCCCAATTATTCCGTCAATTTTACACAAAAATTTTACCGGTATGTGCATGACATGTCGCACCCATGCAAAGCACACACTACTCAAACTGAGGTAAGGGTTAAAATAAAAAGCAAAGCAAGTTTCGTGGCCTCCCCCGCCCGAAAATTAGCAACCAGTTGGTAGCGGTGCTAAGAACAAGCTGTCGGACAAAAGTTCGGATGTTTTTGCATCCGTGGGGATTTTGAAAGCCGCTGTGCCGAAATTGGTCAGAAAAAACTTCCGATTTTCCGAAGCGTCCCTTCTCATGATTGGTTGCAAGCACCTTGACCACATTTTGGGGGCAGTGCTTCCAAAAGGGTATGGGTAATTTCTTGGATTTCTAAGGAGTTGGGTAATTGCTTGGATTTCTAAGGAGTTGGGTAATTGCTTGGATTTGTAAGGAGTTGTGCAACCACATGCACCTCCCCTATCCCATGGCCATCACATGGGTTTTCACAAAGAAGTCACAATCCCACCCGCTATGTTGTCCTCCACTCATGTCTTCCTAGTGCTTGCCTCGTTCGAAAATCCTGCGTTGTAATGATGCGTCATACTTGCTTCTTGTTGTGTTGTTGCGGCCCATAGCCTCCATCTCCTTCCTTCCAATTACAGAATTTCATAGGTGAGGAAAGTGAACTGCTCACTTTGGCGGCTCCATGTGTCCAGGGACCGTGTACGCATATGGTACCTCTTGGGGGGGTGTGGTGTTGTGGCACCCCGTGTGAGGCATGGTGTGTTGGTCACCCATGAGAACCCCAATGCCATCGTCCACTTTGGGCTTTGCCGCCATCGTGGTATCTTTGCCGACTCCCCGGTCCACAATGCCACCCTGGACCAGTGCATCACAATTGCAGGTCACAAGTGGGGGTCCCTTTTCAACCCCAATGTGCCGGCTCCAGGCCGTCAAGGAGACAGCCCTGGCCGAAGTGCCTACTACAGCCACTTGGGACTGCCACTACCGGGTGAAGAGGGGATGGACCTCCGGCCTTGGATGCCCATGCGAAGGAAGTACAGTGGGAGTTGCAAAAAGTGAAGGAGTTCGAGGATGTTGTGGTTGTCCGAGCCGGCTATATCGGCGCAACCAATGACAAGCGGCAACATTGGCACCGGGATCGCCCCTTGACGCACAAGACTCGAGGCAACATCCTCTCCGTATTTGTGCCGTGCAACGTGGATATTTTCGTCGATGCCTGTTGTGGTCGATATTTCCCCTTGTCCCATGAGGGGGTGCCCAAACCCTGGTGAGAGTACCCGATGGACATGCATGTTGGGGATATGGTCATCTATAGGTCGCAGCTTATCCACTATGGCGGAGCCGCTCCGGTTGGACTACCTGTGGACGCTCCTCAAGTCATTGCCTTCATCGCGCTCGCCAATTATAATTTGCACTACAACAACACCGTGCCAATTTCCTCCCCCACCGTGGGCGCCGAAGCCCAAGTGCCAACATCGACAGAGAAATATGGGCGCAATGGCTGCCGCAAGAAGGTCGCACGGCCCCCGCCCCAGCTATGTGTATAGCGATCTAGTCGGCTATCAGACATCATACATCAGACTTTTATGGACCATCATTACCAGACCATGAACCCCCCTCCCCCAACCCCTTGATTATGCACTACATCAACCCCCCCCCCCCCCCCGCCCTTGTCCACACCAAACTCTTCGCAGGAAAACCCCCCCCCCGTGACCCCCCCATCCCCCCCCCACTATCAGGTGCTTCCAACCACTCCCCCCCCCCCCCCCCCCAAGGAAAAAAGGTGCCACACAAAAAACAAACCCCCCCGTTTGGAAACCAATTGCACACCTGTTGTTGACAATGTATGTGACAACTTCAATTTGATTCTGATTTTGGTTGTTTGAGCAGACAAGTTGTTTGTGTACAGCACCCTTGAGGTGTTTTTGATTGTTTGTGGTCTAGGCCTTTGCGCTTTAGACCAGAGACCCCTTCAATGATGAACGCGCTGATCACAACTGAGAAGGGGTTCTCGCATGTTTGCTCGTGCAACCAATTACAATTTGCTTACTGTGAGCCCCTTCAATGACGATGCATGACAATTTACATGTGCTGCTCCGTCACGCGTGGGTCTTCAGTGTCGCCCCCCGCAGGGACCTGTTTCCTAGCACCTGTTTTGTGCGGACGGAGCCTCCGGATTTGCGGCCGAGGAATGGGACTGCCCCCAGCAGTCAGTGTACCATGTCCACCAGAATGTGCACCATGTCCTCCAATGGCCAGCAACCATTTTGAAAACCAAGCAACGTACATCTGAGAAGGGGCTTTGCAGTGATTTCGAATTTGACTTCCTTGTTTTAAACGGCCTCTCTGTCGCAGCCCCGAAGGCTCATTGCAATGTGCTGCACTATGCCCTGCTCACGCTTTGTTGTTCATTGCAGGATCTGGTGACGACCATTAAAACCCCTGTGCTCTGTTTTGTCGTCCTCCGTCTTGCCGTGGTGTTTCTTGAGGAAGTTTGGAAAACCATGCAGAGAAATCCATAGTGTAGGGAAAACACCCGCCACGCAACCCCATGCGCAATGGAGTGGAACAGCCTGCCTTGCCTCTTTCAGTGTCAGCATCACATGGTGTGTGTCTGTGATGTTCAATGTTTTAATCGGCTCTGTGTGTAGTGGAAAAACATGGAAAAAATCAAAGACTACAGATTACCCACAGACTACAATTCTCAGAGGTGTGTTATGGTGTAAGTCGTGAACATTTGCAACTTTGGTGCCACTTGTCGCATTGCATTTCTTTTGAAGGTGTATTGGAACGTGTGCTGTTTGTTCCTGAAAAACACCCATCGAGGTGTTTGGTATGTCCATGGTCTAGGCCCCGGCGCCTACGACCACAGACCCCTTCGATGAGGAATGTGCTGACGACAACTGAGAAGGGGTTCTGGTTTCCTGGTATTTGCTTCCATGTTTGCTATTTGACAAACGAGGTTACGCATCCCCTTCGATGATTTTTTGTTTCTAAGGGCGCAAACGCAGGGGGATGCTTTGCCGACATCGTGTCTGTGCTTCCCCTACAGCAGAGGCACAGACCCCCGCAGGGACCTTTTTTCTCAGGCCCTGTTTGGGTCGGCAGAGCTGTTGAGAAAGTGGGGCATGAAACAGCATTTGCCTAAGCATGGGAAAATTAGTACCATCCAACTCCACATCCGGGGGGGGAAGGGATCCGGCTTCGCACCAGCAGCATCCCTAAAGAGGCCTCCAGGCGCAGCCCCTGTCCCGGCCAAGTATGGTGCAAAGCCAAAGCCAAAGGCAATGGCACCACCACCATCACCACCATGCGCGCGACAGGGCGCCCGACCCTGTGCCCTGCAACTGCGTGCCCCAAGACATTTTTCAAACATCCCCATAGTTGTATGGCGCCCGGAGGCTGACGCTTCCACCGAAAACAATGTTATGAGAAGGGGCTCTGCTTTGGCTGTTCTGGTTGCCATTCTCAGAGGTGTGCGTTGCTAATACTTTTGTGTCTTGGTTCTGTTTGATTTGATGGATTTGATGGATTTTATTTTATTAGATGGAGCATGCATTGTGCCATGTACGTATGCATCCCCTTCGATGATGTGTCAGCCATGTGGGAACAATCTGTCCAGGGCCTACTGTTGTAGGCCCTATTTTGTTGGATGGAGCCAGGCATCTTCCCATACTCCAACGGATCTGCATGTTTGCCAAACTTGCCAAAGACCACTGCAATCAGCCCTACCGCACCCTTGTGCTGCACAACATACGCCAGCCCCTACCTTGACAGCTTGTCTGGGTCATTGCGCAGATTCCAGCTTCAAAGTTTCTTTTTCATTCTGCCTTGCTGGGCGCAGTACTGTCCAATGTGGCGGACTGCATTTGAGTTGGGTGATGCAGAATTCCCACTGTCAGCCAAAAAAAAAACTGAGAAGGGGCTCTGCTATGTGGGTACTGGTGGTCCATTGATTTAATGTGGTTGTGATTTCATGGTATGTTTTGGTTTTATCGCACTTGATTTTATTTTATTTGGCGGTTCATGCACAGCACCCTTGAGGTGTTTAGTACGTCCGTGGTCTAGGCCATGGCGCCTATGACCATAGACCCCTTCAATGATGAACATGCTGCCCACTACTGAGAAGGGGTCCCATGTCACATTCTCCTGGTACCTATGTCCACTCAACGCTTATCTGTTCCTTGTTGTGCATGTCTCTCTCGACACAAAGGGAAATGCGTGTATTGCCTAGGAGACAAGTGTGCGCTGAGCCTCTTCTACACATAGGGCACTCTTTTGTTATCGACCCTTCACCCTTGAGGCGAGGAAGCGCGTCTAGGGTCTAGACCGTTGCGTCTCTGACCCAGACATTTGAGTTGGGCCTGCCCCAGCACCCATGTGTTCATCCCCCACCCACTGCGGGCTGCACTTTGCCATGTCGTCTAGCCCCCTTAGCGTGGCCTCTTCCGCCCCCTCCAGCCCTTCGTTCCCGGAATGCGGTTGGGGGGATCTGCCGGAGCTCTTGCGGTTTGGAGACCAACCCCCATAACCACCGATAGTATGCACGAAGTCGCCCCCCCCTACCTCCCCCCCCTACCTACCCCCCCCCCTACCCCCCCCCCAACCCCCCCCTACCCCCCCCCTACCTCCCCCCCCTACCTCCCCCCCCCCCTACCTCCCCCCCCTACCTTCGGCTCGCTTCGCTCGACAGACGGCTCGCTTCGCTCGACGCGGGGGCCAGCCCCCGCACCCCCCTTGAATAACATGACTCCTGCGGTGGCCACAGGCCGCCTTTTGTGTGTTCCGCGTTGTGTGTGCACCGCCTTCTGTGTGTACCGCCTTGCCTGTGGCCCCTTAAATAACAAGACTCCTGCGGTGGCTACAGACCGCCTTTTGTGTGTTCCGCCTTGTGTGTGCACCGCCTTCTGTGTGTACCGCCTTTCCTGTGGCCCCTTAAATAACAAGACTCCTGCGGTGGCTACACACCGCCTTTTGTGTGTTCCGCTTTTTGTGTGTTCCGCCATGTGTGTGCACCGCCTTATGTGTGTACCGCCTTGCCTGTGGCCCCTTAAATAACAAGACGCCTGCGGTGGCCACAGACCGCCTTTTGTGTGTTCCGCCTTGTGTGTGCACCGCCTTCTGTGTGCACCGCCTTGCATGTGGCCCCTTAAATAACAAGACTCCTGCGGTGGCCACACGCCGCCTTTTGTGTGTTCCGCCTTGTGTGTGCACCGATTCCCCCCCGATACCCCCCACCTACCTTCTCGACCCCCCCCCTACCTCCCCCCCCTACCCCCCCCCTACCTCCCCCCCCTACCTCCCCCCCCTACCCCCCCCTACCCCCCCTACCCCCCCCCAACCCCCCCCCCTACCTCCAAGGTAGGGGGGGCGACTTCGTGCGATATATGCGCCACCGTGGGACTCTGATGCTGAGAAGTATCTCAGCGAACTGGCCTCCCCCAAGCCTCCATTGCCAACACCGCCTGCCTCTCCCCCTTCACCCCGCCGTGCACCAACAACCTCTCTGACGCCCGTAAGTCCTCCACGCAGACCCCACATTAACCCAACCCCATATGTGGTAGCCCTGGAAGCCGTGGAGGAGGCCGTGATGTGCACTGCCGTGCCACCGCCATCCCCCCCGCAACCCCCTAAGTACGTACCCAAGGACCCGCCCACCCCCCCAAAGCCCACTGTACACGGGCCCTATAGTGCCAAAACACTGCAGCTCATCCGAGGAAATCACGGGGGTGGGGTCCAGTACTTTGTAGACGGGGTGCTGAACCGCCGAGCGATGTACCGGTTTGCTGTGCAGCAGCCCAAGAAAAACCCCCTGCGGGTGTGGCAGGAGGGCATGCGAATTAGTCGTTCGCATTTCCTCAGCAGGGAGAGGAGCATGCAGCATTGGTACTTGAAATCCTGTGTCCCACCCCAAAACCCCCCCGTATCCCCAAGCCAGCCCCGCCACCTGTGCCGCGTCGGCCGCTGCCCCCTCCACCAAGCGATCAGGTGACGCTGACCCAGTATAGCAGGCACCGCCGTACCTCACTCCTCCCACTGGCTCCCGCCCCAAAGCGGCCATGCCCCACCCCGCAGTACGGTTCATTGCTCGAGCGGCGTGCGTCTCAGTCCGCCCCCCCGCAATTTGGGTCATTGCTCCCTGCGCAAGCCCCCCTGCAGCGACCCCAGACTTCGGCGAGACGTTCGAACTCCAGCTCTTCGGGCAGTGTGCGCCGAGCGTCTCTTACTCGTAGGGCACTCTTCCAAATGGCTCCAAAATGGCTCGCCAAGACCAAGTATGGTGCAAAGCCGAAGCCGAAGGCAACGGCACCACCACCATCACCATCACCATCACCATCGCACGCCCCAGAGGCGCGCGCCTCCGCCCCTGTCCCGGCCCGCGCGCCGGCTGACAGGGGCGCGCCGCAATGTGCCCCCGAAAAGGCACCGGTAACTCAACCGGGCGCTCCAAAGGCGCCAAAGTCTGCCCCTGTCCCGGCCCTGGCGCTGGCTGACAGGGGCGCGCCGCACTCTGCCCCCAAAAAGGCACCGGCAACTCAACCGCGCGCCCCAGAGGCGCCGCAGTCCGCCCCTGTCCCGGCCGTGGCGCCGGCTGACAGGGGCGCGCCGCACTCTGCCCCCCCAAAGGCAATGGCACCCCAACCGCGCGCCCCAGAGGCGCTGCACTCTGCCCCTGTCCCGGCCCTGGCGCCGGCTGACAGGGGCGCGCGACCCTCTGCCCCCCCACACGCACCGCCCCAGCCGCCACCGGGGGGTGTGGATTTCGTCATGATCCCACCGCAACCCTCGGCACAACCACCATCATTGCCGCCCCTGAGCCGCAGCAATCCGCCCCTGTCCCGGCCATGGCGCCGGTGGACTCGGGCGCGCCACAGGGTGTCCAAACCTCTGCACCGGCAATGCGTGCCCCCCAGCCGCAGCAATCCGCCCCTGTCCCGGCCATGGCGCCGGCTGATTCGGGCGCGCCACACGGTACCCAACCCTCTGCACCAGCAATGCGTGCCCAAGAGCCGCAGCAATCCGCCCCTGTCCCGGCCATGGCGCCGGTCGACTCAGGTGCGCCACAAGGAGCTCAACCCTCTTCACAACCACCATGTGCTGCTCAGCCACAGCAGCCAACACTGTTGTCCACTACGGCCACGTTGAACAACATGGACTACGGGCCCGATGACAACCTTGTCGAAGGGTTTACGCAACTCTGGCTTGACCGCGACAAGTTCGTGACCAAAGCATCAGAGGTGTACACCGTCCATGAGATGGCGGCCGCTGAGGTGTGGGCAGACAAGAACGGCACCAAGCGGAGCCTGGCCTTTGAGCGATGGTGGCCCCACGGTGATGGCGATGGGGATGGGAATGCTCCCCCACCGCCACAATGGGCCTCCCTAATGGAGGTCTGGGGCACCTATGAGCTGTCCGATGGTGACATGGTGCGTGGCTGGATCTCCAGCAACCACCACTGGGATAAAAACAAGCCGGACTTCGAGGCGAGGGTGCATGGAGATGGCATCTCACGACAGCGTGTTTGGATCAGCTGTGCCAATAAGCCACGCACCAATCTCACTGACACCTATTGGTGTAAGGTTGTCCCCGACACAGGTGCCTTTTAGACCTTGCGTAGGGAGATCCAGAACGGAGAAGCGTGGCCCAAACTGCTGGCAAACATGCGGGCCGAACCGAGGGACACGCCTCCCCTGTCGACCGAGGACCAGGACATCCTGAAACACCTTGTGAAACAGCACGGGCTGAATCCCGGACAGGCGTTGGCTGTGCGGCAGGTGTTGGATGAGTCATGCATCACAGCATTGACTGGTGGTGCTGGCACAGGGAAGCCGCAGACTTTGGTGGCATGCATCAAGGCCGTGCTATGGCAGCAAGGCCTCCTGGTCGCCCAGAACCCTGTACCTGCTGACCGGAGTACGTGGAACATGGGCAGGAAGGTGGGGGCACCTGAGTCAGATACCCCACCCCGCGCATGCGTGTTGGTGACTGCACCCACGAACGCACAAGTCGACATGTTGTTGGCACGCGTTCACGAGGAGTGTTACAAGGACAGTGTGTTTCGTCAGAGAGTGCTTGGCGACCACCCAGCCCCCTGGTTGCGCCTCCGAGCCCAACGGGCTACTGCCCCAACAGGCCTGGCACCCTTCGACCAGGAGGAGGTGCAGAAGACCTTGGGCAAGACCCCAGGTTGCAAGCCTACCCTCAAATGTGCCCTCAACTCCTGCCGTGTGCTGTTTGCCAAGGCTGGGATGGTTGCTAACCGGCACAAGATGCTGCTTGGGAAAGGGCAGGAAAAAACCAGGTTCGCGTTCAGCTTTGTGGATGAGGCGTCGAGGCACAGCATCCCTGTAGGCCTGGACTTGGCCGCCATGGGCAGCCAATGTCTGCTGTGTGATGACCCTAGGGCAGTTGCGGCCCTACACCCACGTCCAGCTTTTGGCAAGTCAGTGTGAGGCTCAGAAGCTTGAGGTAGTCCCCAACAGAGAGGCATGGCCATCGGATGCCACCTTCAGGTACAACAATGTTGTAAGGGACGGTCCTGGCCCGGAAGTGGATTGGCATGATTCGCATCGGTTTTGCACCACCAGCACCTTGCAATTCTTTTTGTACCGCACGCGCTGCCGGGCCAGTACCTTGTTACAACAGTACCGGATGACCCAGCCGCTGGCCACGGTCATGCGTGCCTTGTTTACCGGGGGGGCAGTTGGCCACTACCACTCATTTGAGCACCCCCTCCCCGACCCCATCCTGAACAAGTCCATCCGCATTGTGGACCTCGCTGGGTCCCCCTGGCGGGGGGAGTTGGAGCAGACTTTGAGTGCACAGGACCTAGGTAGAATGTGGCACGACGTAGGGGAAGCATGGGCCACCCTGGGAATGGATCCGGTGTTGCCGAACAAGGGGGGCTTGAGCATGGAGGAGGGTCTGCTGGTGTGCCATTTTTTGGAGTATGCTGCCAGGAAAGGGACCTACCCAGCACAGTCGGTAGCGGTAGTGACGACTCACTATGCACGGATGGTGTGGCTGAAACACTGCGTGGCGTGTGTTGGCTGCAAGTGGCACACCCATCATGTAAACCTCCTCAGAACGGTAGCGACCCTCGATAGGTTTCAGGGGCTGCAAGCCCCAGTGATCCTGGCCTCCCCGGTGTCCACGACACCAGGGATCATGCACGACATCTGGCGGTCAAACACCCTGACCTGCAGTGCGCAGTCGGAGCTGCACCTCTTCGGGCAGTTTGCACCGTGGACCACCCACCCCACCCCTGGTGTATGGCTCGAGGCACTGCACGCGATGCAGTGGGAAGCAGCCTCTGGGACTGTGAGTTACACTCTTGAGCTGGCAGGGGTTCTGAGGGAGGCCGCAACTGTGGAGAACATTGTGCGTGGCACAATCTACCGGTTGGCTGGGGGGGTGGTGGGGCACTGGCTGTGGAAGCCATGGAGGAGGCACAAGAGGGCACGGGACCCATGGGGGTATTCACCAGGCACTGCGGATCAGTTGCTTGACTTTGAGCGCATCATGGCCAACAATCGGAAGGATGAGGTGTCTGTTTCTCTGAGGGATGCACGGGGGAACATTGTGAAACCCCGCCTTCTGGGGGTCATCCTGCCTCACTTCACCGAATGGGCGCTCCCGTACGTCTTGGTTGAGGACGATGGACAAGGGGACAGGGGAGAGGGGGACCGGGGGGGGGCTGGTGAGGGTAACCCACACATCCAAGCTTGACGTGTGGGAGCACCGACTCGTCCAGCACCTGGTGGGAAGGCCCCTCTTCTACAAGCAAAAGTACAGCAACAAGGAGACAGTAGGGGCGTACCGCACGATCCTTCTGCCCTTGTTAAGGACGCGTACGCCTGCTTGGATTCCCTGCCGTTCTTGTGTGCGGAATTCCGCACCCCTATTGGTGTGTACGTGGCGCCCCAGCTCCATGGTGTGCACCCTTGCCCTGGGGACCTTGGGGTGTGTGCACCAATTCCGGTGCACGAGGAGGAAGCCCCCAAATGTGGGTGGCGCAAGCTGCCCCACGGGGTGAAAGATTACATTTTGGGCCGCCACTAACCCTGTATGTAGAAGAACATGCATTGACCCATGGCCTCTGACCATCCCTGCCACATCACAACAGTACCAGCCACAGCACCAGCGGGAAAGAGTACACACATGTGATCACCACGAGGTTTGCTGCACTGTGCGTTCATTATGTTTGTCCGCTACGGTACGAATGTGCCCATGCCTGACTGCCCAAGATTGAAGGAGGTCTCCAAGGTCTTCAGGCTGGGGATGCCCAAAAAGGAGGTTGAAGACACGCCAACGATAATTGCCGTTCAACAATGATACAGGACAATACATGACAATTTGGGGGGTCTACAGCCCCAAAATATTCCACGGAAGGGGTTCCGTCAAATATTTTGGGGGTCTACAACCCCAAAATGGTGGGGTACATCAGGAACAGGCCTATGCATGCCCAGAGCGTGCCTATGGACGCCTCTGTGCCAGCCATGGCGCTGGCACAAGATGCACCCCCCCCTTCCCCAACTGCAACACAGAGTGCTTCCAGGGTAGGGGACATGAGTACGCATGCCCAGAGCATGCCTAATGAGATGTGTGTGGCTGCCTCGGCGCCGCTACAGACGTCCTCAGAATTTGTTGAGGCAGTGGCACACTTGCTGCAGAAGCGCAAGGTGCGAGTGGCAAGGCATTTGAGAGTGCGTGTTGAAGCACACCAGATGCAACTGAGAGCACGGCATGCAAAAGAGTGGGATGCGCGGCATGCAGAGCATGGCATGTCACAATCCTCAGTGGCACAATCAGTCGAGCAAGACAGGTTGAGGTCTGTTGCATTTGCCGCATCGGGGAAGGACGCATTGTGCGTGTTGATGCAGGCCACTCCCATGCAACTGGACAGTGGTCCAAAGACACTACAAATGTTTGTAGCCGCTCATTGGCAGTATCAGTTCACGACAAGTGGGGGTGTTGAGTGTGTGTGTTGTGCGTGGGCAAACGTGTGTGGTATTCCTGGGGTGGCGCGTCCCCCTAAGAAAAGTGAAGCCCTGGTATTGGGAACATATGCTGTAGGGATGCGCATGAAGACCTCCGGCCCAAAAACGTGGTGGAAGGAGGTGTTGGAAAGCCACTTGGGGTTATCACGTGGCACAACATCAAACCGAAAGAATCTGCATAGGCCAGGGCACCACCACCGATTGGCTGAGGACAGTTTCAAGCTGCATTGTGCAGAGCGGTATCGCGCATTGTGCCCCACTGCTGTTGCCACAGGTGTGGTGGTGGGAGCGACCGTTGTGTTCGTAAGGGGGGAAGCCATGGACATTGGTGTGGCAGTGTCGGATGCTGAGGCAGCCATTCTGTCACGGTTGGTTGAGGTGTATATAGGGTTACGCATGTGCACTTCCATCCGTGCTATAAGTGAGCGCATCCTTCTGCACTGTTCTCTGACATCCGCCCCTAGGCACCATGCATCACGGCGGTGGATAGTTGAGAAGGCTATTGCCGCAATGCATGATGCCATGCAGGATGAGGTAACGCATGCCCTATTCCTCGCAACGTTCATTGCAGTGTTGCTTGACGGCTCGGAAAGGCAGAGGCATCGCATCAATGAGTACGCCATTCTGCTAATTTTCCCGGGGACTGGCCCTGGGGGCATGTGTGAGGTGTTCCTTGGTGTGGTGGATGTGGCCTGTGGTGATGCGCATGAGGTTTCAACGCAGCTAGAATGCGTCCGAATGTCCTGGAATCTTGACCGTGATTGGTGGGCAAAGAGGCTAGTGACCTTTGCAGTGGACGGGGCTTCTAACGTTGGTGTGCGGGGTGCCAGTGCACGGCAGGTTGTTGATGTCTCACACATTGAGAGCAATGTGTTCGCCTTGATTGGGAAGTGGTTAGTGTTGATGACACCCTTGGGTGAGCCGTGCCATGTGTTGCAGCGCAAGTTGGGTCTTGCATTGGAGGCTGCTGGCCCAACCCATGTTGATTACTTGGCGGCCGTCAATCGGCAACGAGGCTTGTACAATGGGGCACGGCAGTGGAAGGAGTTGCAAAAGTGTGTGCAAAGGCATGTGCAGGATAAACGTAGTGGCTTGCAGCTCATCCCCACAAGTCATCGCATCAGGTGGTCACAGGCGCATGCACGGCGCAACACTGCTTTTTTGGCCAATGTCCCTTGGGTGGCAGGACACTTGGAATCGAAGGTGGAGCATTCTACCAAGGAGGAGGATGTGCGGGAGGACTGCCATGATGCCAGTTTGCTTGCATGGGGGGTGGTCTACGGGGACATCCTGCATGGCATGCGGTGTTTTAACAGTGTGGCGCAACTACGTGCGGCCACTGGTGCACACTTAGCCAGTGCAACAGGTATGGTAGAAGCCCGGTTGCAGAGGGTGGCTCGCGAGGAGGGTCCAGGGTGGTTGCAATTCAAGGAGCAGACTGTAACTGTTGCGTGGCGTGGTGTGCAGTTGGTCCCGTTTGATTCAGGTGGGCAGAAGTGTGCAACAACCCCTCCTTTTCCGGGCGTTCAGGCGCGTGCAGTGACCGATGTGTTGCTTGCATGCATCAAGGAGGGGCAGGCAACCATTGACCCCAGGGGGGTGTTGGAGTGCGCAGTCTTGTTGGACCATGGCCGTTTCGTTGCCCTCCCGGTCAATGAGCGTGCTGCATATGGGGTGGAGCAGTTGCGTCAGTTCATGACTTCACACCAAGAAGAGTTGGGTGCAGCCAATGTGAACTGTGACCGTGCCTTGGTAGAGTGGGAAGGCCTTAAGGAGCACATGGTGCAGCACTTTGCAACTGTGCAAATGTCCAAGATGTGGGAGGCACTGGCACCTGAAAGGGCACATGCACAGTGGGGGAACGTGTGGCGCGTTCTCGCATTATTGCGAACACATTGCCCCGCTGAAGCTGCAGTAGAGCGTGCCATCTCTTTGCGTGGGAGGATCTGCAGTAGTATGCATGACACTGTGGAGACACATGTCCTGAGCATGTGCATGGCATTCCATTCCAACTTGCCCCCTTTACAGCAATGGGCAAAGGGACAAGGCGTTGCTCGGCACGCCACCTGGCTGCCCATGCACGCTTCGATCTGCGCCCAAGACAGAGGGTTTCAAAAGAAGGTAGGGGACAGAGAATCTGTGGAGGCTGCAATGCTTCAATGTCTGCAAGGTAATGAAGCAGTGGCTGATGATGGTGACAGCCTGCCCTTCTTTGGAGGGCCGGGTACACCACTGAGCTCAGCGGCACCTTAGGAAAGGGTACAGAACGGCACCAGGCAGATGTGGTCAGCATTGTTGCACCTGATGGGACCCTTGACTCGCATGCTGGCAACCATGACTTCATCACTTTTCGCAGAGGTATGGAGTGTGCCACATGCAAGAAGGAGGTTCGCATCTGGTGCAATACATGTCTTGTGTGCCATGCACGCTTTTGCGCAAGGCCACGTCCTTGTGGGAACTCGGTGGTGAATGTTGTAGATGATGTCTGTGATGAGGGGGAGAACAATAGTGCAGACGAATTGGCCACACCACGGAACCCAAATAAGAGGCGTGGTGTGGCCACGATGCAGGCGAAATTAGTGATGGCCACGCAGAATGGCAGGCTGCGTGATTGGTCAAAGGGGGCGCTGTTGAACTGTCTGGATGTGCTTGGTGTGAAGGTGGCAGGTAACAGCGATCGGCAGGAACTGCGGGACCTTGCTACGCAGCATGCGTTGCCATTATTGGAAGAATGGGATGCCTTTGTGCCGGACACGGACCGTGTCACCCGTTCTGCGGCACCACCAAGCAGCTCCCAGCCCAGTTGCTCGCAGCCAGTGGATGACATGGATGGACTCATCGATGAATGAGAGGATGCCCACGTATTTGCATGTGCCCTTTTGTTGTTGCGTGCTGTCTTCGAAGATTTTTCCCATTTTCCCTGTTTGCACATTTGATTTGATGTTCTGTGGCATTACCACGACCATTTTATTTGTGGATCTGAATTTAACTGATGCTGATTGCAATGGTCATGATGCAATCCCTTGAGATGTTTCCCATTTGCCTTTTTTGTGTGGTGGTTGTTCAATTTTCCCACTTTTCCTGGTCCCACATTTTCCCCTTTCCCCTTTCCCCTTTCCCCTTTCCCCTTTCCCAAAGTACACAAACAAATTGTCTGCTCAAACAACCAAAATCAGAATCAAATTGAAGTTGTCACATACACTACTGTCAACAACAGGTGTGCAATTGCTTTCCAAGCAGGGGGGTCTCTGTTTTCTGTGGCGCCTTTTCTCCTTGGGGGGGGGGGGGAGGGAGGCTGGAAAGCACCCGATAGTGGGGGGGGGGGGGGATGGGTGGGGGGGGGATTGGTGGGGGGGGGTTTCCTGTGAAGAATTTGGTGTGGACCATGGCGGGGGGGGGGGGCTTTGGACCCCTAGATCCACCTCCAGTACATAAGAATATCAGACATCTTCCTGGACAGACCGCACACACAACATCCCTTATCAGACATCAGACATCAGACCTTATACACATAGCTGCCCCGCCCGTATGCTTCATGTGCCAGAAGGTCCCACTGTGCAAAATCCATGGAACTGCAACTTGCTCCGCCGGCGATGCAACACTGTCCGCCCCAACGCCCGAACTCTTTGAAGCGCCTGCTCCGGACTCCCCCCTTGGTAGTCTATCGCAATGTCCTTCAGCATCGAAGCGACCAAGTTCTGTATGTACGTTCGCCGACACATGCCCGATGCCGCTGGGAAACACTGGACTTGACACAGCACCTGCCACAACCCCCGGAGCACGTCACCGCGCAAGAGCGTGGACGTGCAAGCAACACCATGCCTCCCGGAGAACTGCCCTTTTGGGACCACACACCCATGAGGAGGAGCGCCTACTGCAACCGAGTTCCCGCTTCCCGCTGCTCAGAACAAACCCTGGCACCATCCTCATCATCTGCTCTAGACGGTTTGGCGGCACACCCCATAGTGGCAAATCCGATGGGGATGAACTGCGCATGTCACTGTGTTACAATGGCATCAAGAACCAAGGGAGACCCAAAACGTTGTGGACCTCATGATCCTTGTGGAATCTGGCCTCGTAGTGGAGAATCCAAAGGAGGCGGGCGAGTATTGGTGCGCATGCCAACAGGTAGCCGTCGGTAGCTCTCGTGTGGTGACATCTCGTTTCGATTTGTGGTTTCGGGTTGGATATGGACACTGTGTGCTATGCTAGAAGGGGTGCTGGAAGGGGGTTCCAGCGCTAGAAGGGTTGCTGGAAGGGGGGGGTTACAGCGCTAGAAGGGGGAGGGTTCGAGCGCTGGAAGGGGGGCTCCAGTGCTGGAAGGGGGGTTCTAGTGGGGCTTCAAGCACCGGTTTGAGCGCTGGAAGGGGGTTCGAGCGCTCATGTCAATGGGTTCCAGCTCCACTGTATGGCCGCATGGTTTGTTTACCAGCACCCTTTTGTGCCGCCGGCGACACTGGACAGCCGGCCGTTGCTGCTTCTCGTGGAGGGAAATGCCATTGAGGAAGCGGAGGTGTTGATCCCCAAGGTTCCGATTTCGGCAAACGAGGTGGTTGCAAAGTCCAAGGTTGTGACGTCAGAGATCAGTGGGGAGGTGGACACCCAACCGATCACGTGAGTGCAACCGAGGTTGGAGTCCAGAGGACTGGTCCCGGCGTTTGTTTCTAAAGGGGAAGACTAATTGGTACCGATGCCGAAGTTTGCGAGTTAAGAGACAACCACCACAGTTGCTGGTACTCCGTTTGCCGTTGCGCATCACAGACAATCACAAACCGTCACGTCAGGAGTTATTTTTGTGTGTTGCTGCCACAACACGGGCACATAGATCATACACTTACCAAGTGTGGGAGCAGGTGAGTGGGAGGTTTGGCACTCTTTGTAGCGGTTTGCCAGTGTGGGTGGAGCTCATGTTCCTACAGAAATTCAGACTCGTGTGGATGAGTGCCCTGCTCAGCGGGTGGCGGACCCGTTGACGGGGCGGGGCCACAAGGCTGACCCCTTGGTTGTCGAGGAGGAGTCGGCAGATCCTGCCGAAGGTGCCCTTGAGGGAACAACGGCCGGTGGCATAGGGCAAGCCCGCAAAGCCCCCGACCAAGCCCACCCCCAAGGCCAAGCCCGCCAAGCCCACACCCCCTGTCCGCGTCCCCCCTGCGGACCCGCCCCCCTTCAATTTCCCTTGGAGGAAACAGTGCGGGGCATTTGTGATAGCCTGGTGCGCACATTGCAGGGACATGTGGGAACCACATTCAGAGATCTTTTGCCTGATGCCATGCGTGAGGCTTTGAA
>OZ038378.1:61964407-61984407 GCA_964036045.1 Eutreptiella sp. 'Long Island Sound 2002' | reverse complement strand
GCAGGGGAGCGAGGGGGAGGCAGGGCGGGCGATGAGGGACAAAGGCCGCAGGCGGGTGCAGTGCTACATGCGTGCCACAAGCCTAGGGGCCAGGGCGCCAGGGGGCGGCAAGGTCAAGAGGGAGTGGGAGAGGTGCCTCGCCTATTGCTCCGCGATGTGAATGCAAGGAGGGTAAAGCGAGGACGGGGACAAGGAGACAGAGGGCCAGGGACCCAGGGGCCTGGGAAGGGGAGCAAGGGAGGACGAGGGAGAACGAACACACGAGGGGCAGGGAGCGGGAGCGGAGGGGGGCAGCAGGGAGGGAGGGTTGCCTCGCGAATTGCTCCGCACCGTGCTAGCGCTGGCCGGGGGGCGGGGGTAAGGAAGAGGAGGCGGGAGAAAAGAGGGAGGGGGACAGAGAGGAAGGAGGCCGGAGACCCTGCAACCAGGGACGAGGGGCAGGACAAGGCGAGAGAGGGCGACCAAACAGAGGGCAAGACAGGGCCAGGGGGCCGGGGCAGAGAGAGGGGCAGAGAGGGAGCGCTGCCTCGCGATTTGCTCCGCACTGTGCACGCGCTGGCCGGAGGGCAGAGGGACCGAGAAAGCGGGGCAGAGAAGGGGGTTACAGGGTACCCCGCAACCGAGCAAGCCGCCCGCAGCGTGCGGGGGCACTGGGCAAGGCGGGGTGCCGCGGCGTGCTGCCACAAGGCAGCCCGCCCCCAAAGGTGCAGTGTGTTGTGTGCCTGCGTAGTGTCATGCAACGAGGGCCGGCAGGGACGAGGGAAAGGGGCACGGGCGGGGCGAAAGAGGTAGGACACAAAGGAGGTAAGCGAAGGTAGGACAGCCGGAGCACAGAGAGGGAGCGACGAGGGAGATAGGGGCATGCTCAGCGCCGGGCGAGCACTGAGGGCGAGGGAGGGGGCAGAGGGGGCAGGGTAGGGGATAGTTGCCTTGCGTCGTGCCGTGCGCCGTGCGCGTCCAGAAACCGACTGTGACCTCAATCATGCGTGTGTCATGTCACGGCAACCAAGCCTGGAGCCGGAGGCGGGAAGTGGCACGGGGGGACGGGCACCTGCGGCGCCATCCGTAGGGCCTCCCGTGCGGTGACCCAACCTGTGGCGCAGAGGGGACACGCGCCAGTGGCGCCATCCACTGGACCCCCTGCGCCTGTTGCAGTAAGTGTGACGCAGAGGGGACGGGCACCAGCGGCGCCAACCGGTGGGCCCCCTGCGGCAGAGAATGTGCTGATCTGATTAACTAGGTGGCCAGGGGATGCCACAAATGAGTCCCCCGCCCGTCTCCCCGCGTCTCTGCCATAGGACCTCAGGGGCCTCCATCGCGCTCGGGGGTGGCAGAGGCCCGGGGGACGAGAGCGCCCGGCCGCTTTGTAGCCGCCACTTCCAGCGGACTGATACCACGGCACCGGTATCAAGATGCTCGGAAGTGGATACACGGGCACCAGGGAGAGGATGGGCAGTCGGCCCCCCCCCGGGCTGTTGGGTGCCAAAACAGGGGCCCTCCCCTCGACCAGGGCGGCGGATGGCGCAAGAAGCCTTCGAGGCGTACGGTAAGTCCTCCCCGCTGCCCGCACTTCCTCATCATCCGTTTCCACCCGGGTACGTACCTCCTCCAGTAAGTATGGGCACAGGAGGGAGCAGGCACGGGACACTGAGCACCATGCGGAGACGTGGCGACTACCGCCAAGGGGCAACAACGGCTGGTGAACCTGGGGTGCGGAGCCTATACCATGGAGAAGGGCGGGAAGGCCCAAAGGGAAACCCCCCCCCCCCCCGCAGCAGCCAAGTGCCTCACCCCGTGCTTGTGTCGTGCCTGCGTCGTGCCTGCGACATGCGTGCAACGAAGGGGAGACGACATGGGCGCCCCTCCCCCCCCCACCCACCCCCGCCCCCCTGAGGGCGGGGGATGCGGGTAGGGGGTGGGGCGAAAAGCGACCCCCCCCCCCGAGGACAACGCGGCAGGGTAGGGAGGCAGCGGTAAGAGGGTGCGGGACGGACTACACGACCGTGCCCAAAGAGGGCACGCGCCGTGCAAGCCCCGGCGGGGGGACCACCGGAGGTGCGAGCGCAGGGTAGAAAGGGCGACGACGGGAGCCACAAGGCATGCCCCCCCCCCCCCCCTTGCAGAGGGACGGGTGCCGCGCCTCGTGCCTGCGCCGTGCTTGCGTCGTGCCTGTGACATGCGTGCAACGAAGGGAAGGCGACAAGCCCCCCCCCCCCCCACACACCTCCGCCCCCCCAAGGGTGGGGGACGAAGGAAGGGAGGGGCGGACAGCGGCCCCCCCTCCCGAGGATAAAGCGGCAAGATGGGGAGGCAGCGGAGGGAGGGTGCGGGACGGACCACACGACCGTGCCCGAAGGAAGCACGTGCCGTGCAAGCCCCAGCGGGGGGGGGCACCGGGGGAGCGAACGCAGCGTGAGAAGGGCGACGACGGGAGCCACGCGGCATGCCCCTCTCCCCTGCAGAGGGACAAGTGCCGCGCCTCGTGCCTGCGCCGTGCTTGCGACGTGCTTACGCCGGAGGAAGGACAGCGAGGGCGCCCCCCCCCCCCCCCACCCCCTTCTCCCCCACCCACCAAGGAAAGGGGCGAGGGCAGCGAGGAGGAGGCGAGGGGACATGGGGGGGGGACAGAGGACAGACCCACGTGCCAGGGGAAAAGACGGGCGGCGAGCGGTTAAAAAAAAAAAAAACAACCACGAACAAAGCAAACCAACGCGCCAGAGGAAGAAAGCGAGAAGACGGGGACCAAAACCGCGGCGAACAGGGGGAGGCCGGGGTGACATGGGCCCGCAAGGGACACTGGTGAAGAACCCGACCACGGGGATATGGGGGCCCCAAAGGGAAACCCCCCCCCCCTCCCCCCACCGCTGCAGCCTCGCCCTGTGCTTGCGTCATGCCTGCGACATGTGTGCTACAAAGGGAAGACGACAAGGGCGACAAGGGGGATGACGGTAGCGGGATGCCACCCCCCCCCCCTGAGGACACCACGGCAGGGTGGGGAGGTAGCGGAAAGAGGGTGCGGGACGAACCTCACGACCGTGCCCAAAGGGAGCACGCGCCGTGCAAGCCCCAACGGGGGGACCACTGGGGGTGCGACCGCAGGAAAGGTAGGGTGACGACGGGAGCCACACGGCAAGCCCCCCCCCCCATCTGAGGGACAAGTGCCGCGCCTCGTGCATGCGCCGTGCTTGCGACGTGCTTACGCCAGAGTACGAACAACGAGGACCCCCCCCCCCCGCCCCCTACTCCTCCGCCCTCCCAAGAAAAGGGCGAGGACAGCGAGGAGACAGCGAGAGGACATGGGGGGGGGGCAGAGGACAGACCGAAACGCCGGGGGGAGAGACGAGAGGCGAGCAAAAAAAAACAGAAAAAAACAAAAAACAAACAACAAAGCACACAAGTGCGCCAGAGCAGGGGCAGACAGCAGGGGCAGATGGGACATGGCGGGAGCCAGGAAGCACGGCAAGGGGCGCAGGAAGCTGGGGACGAAAGCTAGGAGGCAGGGACCAACGCCGCGACGAAGGGGGGGCGGGGCAGGGTGACAAGAGCCCGCAAAAGACGCTGGTGAGGTACCCGACCTTAGGGGTTTGGGGCCCCCCCCGGTGTCCGTATCGGCCCCACCCGAGCGCAGGCAATAAGGAGGGTTACGCCCGGGACCGTTGGCCAGCGGCCCGAGGTGGCACCGGCCTGGGGGGGTGGCCAATTGGCCTGACCAGGAGCACTCTCCACGGCACGTACTGCGGTTCGTGTCCTGTGAGGGGCTGCGGGTAGGGCAGACCGTCCATCGGGGTAGGCAAGAGACGCGCCTATCCCGCAAGGACTCCCCAGAGACCCACAGTGTACCCGACCCCGGTGTGGGGAAGGGCCGACGTACCTAGTTACGACGCAGGTCCATTTGTACGGAGCGGGTACAAATGGACGGCCCGTACAACAGAGTTACACCCTGACGGGGAGTGCATGCATCGCCCCCCCCGTGGGGAAACTCCCGGAGGGAGGGACCAGAGCCAGCGTCGGACGCCCCCCCCCCCCAACCCTGCCTGGCAACAAGCCCACCAACAACCGGGTTGGACCAAGGGGCACACCTAGGGGGCAGAACCGGGGGCAAAGGAATACGTAAGGGAAGGGGGGGGGGCGCGCAAGAGGGGTGGTCAACTGTGTCGTGCGAAGTGTCGTGCATCGTTAAGCCAGCAGCAGGCGGGACGGGCCACATAGTCCACCCGTTCTCCCATGTCCATAGCTCACACAGCCTTCGTTACCTAAATGTCGCTATCTGTCTCCACCAATCCCGCGGAGTCGCCAGCCTTCCGGCGACGTGCCCGGCGCCTGGTAGACACAGTGTCTGATCTCGTCAGATACGGGCCGCACACGTATGCGGCGTTCCAGGCGCGCGTGGACGCGGACCGTCCGGCCAAGGACAACGGATGGGACCACTTCGTCGACGTCTGCTTGCGGCAGATGTTGGCCCGCGATCCCCACCCGTACAACGCGCCTGACGTTCAGGCGCGGTTCGCAGCGGGCACGGTGCCGTTCGGGGTGCACCTGCTCAACCGACTACTCCGATGTCTACAAGATCTCGGGCAGCTTGAGGACGCGCAGCGCGGGCGGCCCCCAGTGGGGTCGGCGGGGCGGCCGGGGTATGCGGCGCCGGGTGCGTTTCCGATGCCGCCGCCCGCAGGCCTCGGGCCCATGCCCATCCCGCCCTTTGGGGCTCACCACCACCACCAACCACATCTCCATCACCTACTTCATCACCCCGTCGGGTTCCCCATGATGCAGCATCACTTCCCACACCAACACGTACACCCGGCGGCTGTGCCACAACTCCCCGTCCACCTTCGCCATCACCATCACCTAGCGGATGTGCCACAGCACCCCGTCCACCTTCACCATCACCATCACCATCACCGTCCGCACCAGCATGTGGAGTACCCGCATCCCCTGCCCCAGCAGCACCCACGGCCGCCTCAGCACACAATACTGGTGCCGGTCCCGGTACCGGTGCCTGAGCCGGGGTGGGGCGCCCAGCAGCAGGGGCTGTCGCAATGGGCTGTGCCACAGCACCCCGTTCACCTTCACCATCACCATCACCATCACCGTCCGCACCAGCACGTGGAGTGCCCGCATCCCCTGCCCCAGCAGCACCAACGGCCGCCTCCGCACACAGTACCGGTGCCGGTACCGGTACCGGTGCCTGAGCCGGAGCGGGGCGCCCAGCAGCAGGGGGTGTCGCAAGGGGAGGCACGCGGCGTGCCCCCGGGCGAGGCGAGGAGAATGGGGGCGCTTGCGGCTGCACCACCCCTGGCGGTGCCCCAGCCGGGGCTTACCGCGGCGGGGTCACCACCGCGGACGGTCCAGGTGCCGGACCCAGCCGTGCCGCGCGGAGCCCCGCCCGTGGTGCCGACGGGGCCTGAGCCGGTGATGCCGGGTGGTGGTCCGCCACCGACGCGTGGGATGCAGGGCGCGGCCCCCATGGGGAGGCCTACGGCGGGGGAACAGGCGGGGGATGCAGCGCAGGAGGCGGCAGTGGCCGGCCCGCGAGACATCATCGAGCTGCTCGCGCAGGCCCTGGAGGCGTACCGGCGGACAGCCGCGGGGAGCGATGGCGCCGCGCCGGAAGGGGCTAACGCCGGCGAGCTGATAGCGCAGGCGCTCGCGGGTGTCGCCCCGAGGGCGGAAGGGGCCAAGGAGAAGCCGTCGGAGGCGGTTGCTTCGGGGGGACAGGACGCGGGGCGGGGTGTGCCGGAGGCGCAGACACCGGCGGAGGGCGGCGGGGTTCTGGAGCCCAGTGGGAGGCGTGCCAGGGGGGAAGGAGTGGAGGACTGGATGTGGGAGTGGCGGGAGTGGCGCCAGGTGGCACCCGGTAGCCGTGTCCGGCGGGGCTGGCGTACAGCATGGACTTCCATGCGGGCACCAGCTGGGCCCGGCTGCCCGCCAACCTGCGGGCACGGCTGGACGCGGCGGAGGCGGCAAGGGGCGGAGGCGCTGACGAGCGGCCTCTGGCGCCCTTCCCGCCGCGGCCGGACACGCCGCCGGCGATGGTCGCGGCTGGAGAAGGGGCGGAGGGAGAGCAGGAGGCGGAGGGCGAGGGGGACGAGGAGGCGTACGGGCCCGGCGAGTCGGCGCTGGCCCTCATGTATGAGGACGACGCCGGGCCCGACGTCTACGCCGGCACGGACGAGGACCCGGCCAACGCGCCGCTGCGGCCCATGCCCACTGCGGTGCCGCCCCCTCCCCTGGGGAGCTGTGAGCGGCGGCACTGCAGGTACCATGCGGCCGAGGGTGCCCACAGGCACCGCCTCATGGGCACGGGGCAGCGGGAGGCAGGGATGCTGGCGAGCGCCCTGGAGCGCTACGAGCTCCAGCGTCCAGGGCAGGTCACCCGGGAGCAGGCCCTGGTGGCAGCGTCCCCGGACGACGGCCAGGTCCGCTGCGTCCAGCTGGGGGACGCGGCGGTCCTGGGTTACCACCCCGGTGATGTCCGGGCGGTCGAGCCCCAGGAAGGCCTCCCCCTGTCGGTGCGCCTGTCCGTGGGGCGCTTGCTGGACGAGGCAGGGCTTGAGGACGTACGGCGGGACGAAGGCCTGTACGTGGCCTTGTGGCGAGGTGGGGCTGACGCTTGGCGTCGCGAGCAAGCCGTGCGGCCCCTCACACCCCAGGCGCTGGGGTCCCATGCGCTCCTGGTGGCGGTGCACCCCGAGGGTGCAGAGGTCGTGTTCGGCGCGGACCGCCTGCTGCTGACCGGGGATGGGGCGGTCCTCGTCCCCACCTCCAGCAGCTACCGCCTTGAGAGCCGCGGCGATGACCTCAAGCTGCTGGTGGTGGTGGGCACGCGCCTCGACGAGAGCGCCGCCCCCCAGGGGTCCGAACACGCGGTCCCGGTGGGGGGTGATGAGGAGGCAGGCCGTGGCGGTGACGAGGTGGGGCAGGATCAACCCACGGGGGAGGAGCAGCAGCAGGATCAGCCGGAGGTGGCCGGGGAGGAGGTGGACGTGCAGGCCATTGTGGCGGCGGCCCAGGCGAAGTTCACGGATGCGGCGGGCCCGCCGCCGACGATGGAGGCACCGGAGGAGGAGGACCACGCAGGAGGAGTGAGGAGGCACAAGTCGCCATGGAGCGGGACGAGGAGCCGGAGTTCAAGGGTGAAGAGGCACAGAGCGCCGTGGAGCAGGACGAGGAGCTGGAGATCGTGGGGGCGAAGGAGGCGCGTGAGGTGGGTCCACGGGAGCTGGGAGTGGCCGACAGGGCTGGGCCGAAGACGGGGGAGGTGGAAACCTGCAGGCACTGGGCCAAGGGGTGGTGCATGGGGGCAAATGCCTGCCGGTTCGCCCACCCCAAGCCGCCGGTGCCGCGGGGAGTACCCCAGGAATTACTCCTGATCCTCCAAGCCATGGCCCGTGTGGGGGCCCTCAGCCTGGACCGCAGCCAGGACCACGGCCGGGGCCACGGAACGTTGCTGCAGGAAGCGGTGGTAAAGGCGCAAGGAGGAGGGCTCCCAGCGGTGGGGTATGCGGTGGAGAGTGGGGGCCTGACCGAGTGGGCAGTGGCGTTGCCATGTGGCATGGCGGCCCTGCTCACTCCGTTCCCGGTGGTCCCGTGGAGGGACGTGGTCACCGTCCAGGAAGCCAATCTGGGGTGGGTGTGCACGTGGCACACACATCCTGCCGGCATGGACCCTCGCGAGTGGCAGGCTAAGGCGGGCGTGACGTACCTGTTCTGGTCGTTGCCGGCAGCGCCGGGTGCGTGGGCGCAGTGGTGGGACAGGGCGCTCAGCTGGGCGAGGAATGGCAGTGCTGTGGCGGCCTGCCCCGACCTCCCGCGCGAGCCCATCTCAGTCCAGCCGTGGACTTCCTCCCTGCATCTCCCCACGGTGGCGGCTCGTCTTGCGGCCACAGACCCGGAGGTCTCGCTGCTGAGAGACCGAGAGGGGCCAGGGCTTCGCCTAGGCCAGGGGCTGGAGGTTCGCACTGCCCGCCTCCCCAGCCCTGTGGACGGGGACATCCCGGAGGGACTCCAGTTCACGCGGGCTGGCGGGGCTGATTTGTGGACCGCTGTCCATCGCCAGCTCCCAGACGCGTGGCCCCAGGTGTACCGGACCCCTGGTCACGAGCGTCTGGTGGGAGTGGAATGGCGCGTATGGGCCGCCAACAGCCCGTGCCCGCCGGTGGTGATCCTGCCCAGGAGAACCAGCCACCCCAGCTGGGAGACCGTGGCGGTCTTGTGGGGATGGGTGGCGGTCCGTGGGACCGATGGCCACGTCTTCACTGCCCCACGGGGCACGGTGATCGAGACCGACGGGGGGACACCGTTGCAGCTCACGGCAGAGCCCCTGACCACGCATGTTGTGGTGGCCGTCCTCCAGTGGGGAGCAAACAAGCCACAGCCCTGGCGCGATCCGGTCGCTAGGGCTGTCTGGCGAGACTTGCCGGTCCTTAAGGCCGCCGTCTGGTCAGGAGGAGCAGGGCGGCATCTCCCGGGCGCACTCCTCTGGCTGCGGGACTGCGGAGACGCCTCTCCCCCGCCGGCTGAGTTGCGGGGCGCCCTGGAGCACCTTTACTCCAAGCCCAGGCACCACTTCCTGGTGGCCGGGACCATGGGGTGGAGCTCAGCGATGACGTGGTCGCGCTGGCAGCCGACGTTGTGCAGTGCCTGGCCCCGACGCCATGATGCTCCCGAGGGAGGGGTGGGAGGGCCAGCGGCACGACCAAACCCCGGCTGCCCTCCTCATTGTGAGGTACGTCGAGCTGGAGCGGTGTACCTCGACCGGTCGGAGACGCCGATCATGCGGCACTGGACGGCCCACCACCTCGTGGCCCCTGACATGTGGTTGACCGTGGACCCGCTGGGCCAGCCTGTGGTGTTGGGGGCCCCGCCCCAACCGCCGCACACATGGGACATGGCGGTCCGGACGATGCGCATGGCACCGAGGGGCCAGAGGGCGGGATGGCCGGGTGCAGAGCATCTGCTGGCGGAGGCCCGGGCGGCACAGGTGCAGCAGCCAGCCGGCAACACCAAGGACTGTGGCGTGTGCGCCCTCATGTCCGCCGTCGGTACCCTCCTCAGGGTGCCGAGGCCGGGCAACCTCCTGTCCGCGCTGGACAGGCGGTGGGTGGCGGCGGTGGTCCTCAACAAGGACATGGGGCCCATCGCGCGTCTGCCATCCCTGGGGGAGCTGCCTGCAGCGGTGTCGGATGCCGTGCCGGCGCCCCGCACGCCCTTGGACCTGGCGGACGTCCCGCACAGCGTGGGGCTGCCCGGGGCGCGCATGCAACACGCCGTGCTGTGTATGGCGGCGGGAGCGGACAGGGGGATGTCCATCCTGGCGACGGTGTCCCTGCAGCACGTGCAGGACGCGATGCAGCAGCAGCGGATGCATGCCCCCCAGCCGTGGGAAGAAAGCGCCAAGCGGTGGCTGAGGGTGGAGAGCGTGCCTTCCACCCATACGGTGGGCGTGGCGGATATCGAGCGGCTGATGGTGTTGGAGGGGGAGGAGTATTGGGCCTGTGTTCGGGTGGAAACAGGGGGACTGGAGTGGGTCGTAGTCACCGCGTGCCGGCTCACGAGGCAGCTGTCCAGGGGCCCGGCCTTCTACCGGGTGTTCCGGGAGTGCCTCAGGGAGCTGGGGCCGGTGCGCAGGGCACACAGATGCACGGCCCAGGACATCCCGCCGGCGCCGGCGGTCTTCGTGGAGGTCACGCGACCGCCGGCGATCCAGGGGCAGGACGTCAGGCCCATAGCCCCGAGCAACATGTGGCAGACTGAGCATGCAGCTGTCATGTGCAGGGCGCTGCAGGGTCACGCAGCGGCCCTCCCAAGGGCCCCGGCAGCGCAGTCCTCCAGCAACAGGCCGGCAGCCTCGCTGGCACTGCTGCATAGCGTGTCGCGGGCGTGGTGCTGGGTTGTGGCGGCATTGGAGCCCCACTCCTCGGCGCTGCGCCTGTACGATCGCGGACAGGGCACGGTGCTCACGGTCCGCCCCGCCGACCTGGAGGCCCTGCACCTTAGTGCACTGAGTGGCGACGGGGGCGAGGCGCTGTACCTCCAAGGGACCGTGGCAGGCGCGGCCGCGACACGCTTCCGCCGGCAGAGCGGAGGAGATGCCCTCCGCCTGGTCATGGCGGAGAACATGGGGCCGTGGCTCCGGGCGTTCTCCGCGTATAGGTGGAAGGTCGAGGGCGACCGGGAAAAGTTCGCCGACGCGTGGCGCCGCTGGGTGGAGGAGCAGTTTCCCGTGGGAAGAAAGCAGCACCTGCCGCAGCCCCCAAGCGTGCCACCGGTATGGCCTGCGGCACCCCCGGCCGCGGCGGCGAGGCAGGCCCCGAAAGCGGCGCCCAAGCCGCCGCCCAAGAGGGGCCCAGCGCCTCAGTATGGCGGCTATGCAAACATTCGGTACGTGCTGCAGCACTTCGGTGGTGACTTGGCCACGGAGCAGCGTGGGACAAAGACGATCAACGTCTGCCCCAGGTCTCGGCTAGATGGGGCTGGTCACTGCACATGGAAAGCTGGCACGCACTGCCGGCCTGCCCACCTCCACCCCAAGGACCTGCTGGACCACATCCAGCGGGACCATGCGACTGATCCGGCGCAACGGGACCAGGCGCTGGCCATGCTGGCTGGCGTTATGCCGGGGGGCCAGGCGGGGCCTTTTGCGTCGGCCCAGGCGGGGTCTAGAGCGCTCATGCTGCCCACGGATGCCCGCCCTGCGGCGGAGCGCGGGGCGTCGCCGTCGGCGGCACGATCTGGAGCGATTGGGTCTGCAGCACGGCGTGGGGCAGTGACTTCTACGGGGAGTACGGCGGCAAGTACATCCGGCGGGCAGGCAGAGGGGGAGCCCGCCGCATCTGCCGGGTCTCAGCAGACGACGGCCGCCTCGGGCGGAGGCCCACGGGGACAGGGGCCACCTCGCCGGCCGCCCGCGCCGGGTGCGGTTGGTCCCCCTGAACCTGTTGGTGGCCCCCCTCCGTCCGGTGATCCGGATCCGGCGGGGGGCCCCGGTCCACACGTGCAGCCATGAAGGGGCCCCGCCTCCGACACCCGAGCGGCGGTGTCCTGGAACGTCCAGGGCTCGATGCGGGGGGACGGCGTACCAGTGGCGCCAGGTATGCTCGACGGTGAAGCAGTGGCGGCGGGCATCATGAAGGCCGAGGGTGCCATCCTGGGCCTATTCCAGGAGACCGGCCTGCAAGACCCTAAGGGTGTGGTGCACTCGGAGAATCAGTGGCGTCACCACGGGTATCATGCGTACCCAGGGGTGGATGCCCAGGCAGCGTCGGCGGCAGCGGTGCGCGGCGGGCTCTTGATTGCCCTTTGGGCGGACGTGTTCGCCGCGGAGGAAGTTCGAGACATCGTGGACATCGTGCCGGGCAAGGCCATGGCCCTCGATGTGGTGACCGCAGGTGGCACCCTCACGGTCATCAACGTCCACGGCCCGGGTAGTGGGGGCAACTCCTGGGCGTCTAAGGCGTCCTTCTGGGCTGACGTGGCCATGTACGCGGCGGCCAAGAGCGCGGGTGGCACCAGGGCCGTGCTCCTCGGAGGGGACTTCAACGTGTGGCTGGAGTCCCCGTGGCACCCCACCACGAGGAGGTTCCAAGCCCTGTGGGAACAGTGTGGTTTCCACAGGGCAGGCCCGGAACGGGAGGAGGCCAGGAGGCCCACGAGGGCAGGGCACCGACTGGACTCCTTCCTTCTGAACTCGCCTGTGGTCCCATGGGCGGCGCGTGAGCGCCCACACTTGGCGCCGGGGCAGTCTCCAGCGTCGCTGGGGTCGGATCATGGCCCTGTGGTCCTGGACCTCCCACTTGCGGTGGCCGGCAAAGAGAGGGTCAGCACGATGGCCTACTCGCACGCCCAAGGCAGGCTGCATGCCATACGCCCGGACTCCCCGGGGGTTCGTGAGGCGGCGGCGGCAGTACTGCAGAAGGCCTGCGGGGATCAGCGGCTACAGTCGTGGCTCTCGGCGGACTAGGACACTGCCACCATGGGCACGATGGAGGTGCAATCGGTCTTTGACCTGCTCTACGCCTTCTGTGATGACGTGTCCAGGGTCACGGGAGTGCGCATGCCATCAGGCGTGGACCCGCAGTACCCGTACGGGCAGGCGGAGACGGAGGCGTCTTTCGCCTAGGTCCTCTGGGATAAGCAGGCCCTGGCCTAGCGCGCCCATCAGCTGTGGCAACGGGACGCGGCGGCGGCCAGACTCCACTCCCAGGAAGCGACTGCCCTACTACAGCACCTCCGGCGGGTGGACCCTAACCTATCCCCCGCCTCGGTGGAGGACCTACGTGCCGCGTTGGACCAACAGCTCCATCGGCTAGAGACACGCGTCGAGGAGCTGCGGGGTGTCCTCAGGAGCCATAGGCGCCGGTCCATCAAGGACTATTGGCGGGGCAGGGTGCCGGATCTGCAGCTCCGATGGACGGCGATACGGGGGGCCATCAACGTGGTGAACTATGCCCCGTCGGGCCTATGGTCCGTACGCGTCCGCGAGTCGGAGAAGGTGCTCTTGGAGGCCTCGGACGTCATTGGCGAGGTCCAGAGGTATTGGGAAGCGCTGTACGCCAAGCGGCCTGTGAACCTGCCGGCCTTCGAGCGGCTGGTCCGGGCCCACATTCCCAAAGGGGTGCCGGAGGAATGGAGGTCGGTACAGGACTACACCCTGCAGGACTTGAAAGACGCCGTGAGGCAGGCCGTTGCGGACGACAAGGCTCCAGGGTCCAACCGGGTCACGGCTGCCCTCATAGCAGAGCTGCCTGAACCGGTGCACGGACCTTTGGTGCACGCGTACAGGGCCAACCTGCGGGGTGCGGACGTCCCGCAGTCCTGGCACGAGGCCATTATCTGGCTGATGCCCAAAGGCACAGCCACGGGCAACCTGGACCAGTACAGGATGATGGCACTGGGGCAACAAGACATGCGAATGCTCATGACTCCCCTCATGCGGAGGTTCACAGCTGTCCTGGCACGCAAGGGACTGGCTGCGGACTGCCAGTTCGGAGCCATGCCGGGCTCCACGGCAGCTACCCCGATGTTCGTGGCCCAGCGCAGGCTGCAGCGTGGGCTGGAGGAAAACCACGTCCTGGCCTTCGATGTGTCAAAAGCTTTTGACACAGCGCGGCACGGGGCGCTGGCACTCCTCCTGCGCCACATGGGAGTCCCGGAAGAGCTCATCAGGCTCTTCCACACCCTCAGCCGCGGGTCTCTGGTGCGCATCGTCACCGCGCACGGCCCGACGCCGAGCATTCGGCTCCACAGGGGCCTGCGGCAAGGCAGTGCGGAGAGCGCTCTGCTCTACCTCCTCCTCTTGGAGCCTCTCCTGCGGAGCCTCGCTTGCAAGGCGCGGGGAGATGCTCGCCATGCGGTGCCACCCCTGGTGCAGGCGTACTGTGATGACCTCCTGTTGATAGCGCACTCCCTGCCGCAATTCCTGGAGTATGCAGCGGCGATAGCGCGGTATCTCACGTACATGGGCATGTCCCTCAACGTCGGCAAATGCGCCTATGCCCATACTGCTCGCATCCATTCGATTATGGTATGCCTGAGCCCAGGGAACACGGCGGCCCCATGGGTATGCTTACGTGCCAAGGGCACGGTACCATACTTGGGCGTGCGCCTCGATCCCAGGGGGGTGGCGACCATGAAGGAGAAACATGTACTCCGGTGTGAAGCTCTGCTGGGCTGGTGCAAGAACACGTTGGGGCCGGCGTCGGTGCCTCATGAGGTGATGGCCGCTGTGGTTGGAGGCATCGTGCGGTACGCGCCGCACTACTTGTCCGACACGGCGGAGGCGGTGATCAAGCTGAATACTGCCATCAAGGCTGCAGCCCTGCAATTCGAGAAGCTGCCCAAGGACCTGTCCAACGTGGCAGTGCGGTCAGGTCTTGGGTTACGGTTGGCGGATGTCCAGGTTATCTGCCTCGACTCCGTCGTGGCGACCATGGCTCAGCTCACCCACCACAGGTCGACGACAGTCCGGGATGAGCTGCGGGCCATGCTCCGGGACATGCACGTGCAGTACGGAGTGTGCGGGCAATTCATGGTGCCCTCTGCGTCATTGCCACGCACGCTGGCAATACGTGGGCGGACAGGGTACTTCGGGCGATGGGGACGTTGCGCGTAGGACTTCTCATGCCATCGTCCGTGTACTCGTGTGTACACGCCCACCTGCCGTAAGTGCAGTGGGCGGGGCGGAAGTGGGTGTCCCAAACCTATTCCTTCAAAGGTAGAGACATCTGCGTTCTCTCAGGGCCCCGCACAGATGCTACGCTACAGTCCCCGACTGATCCCGCCAATGACCTCCTGCATGCGCGGCTCCCCTGTCCTGCGCCTGGGCACTGGGCTGTCCAGCTTAAGGAGTGTCATGAGGACCACCTGCACCTTCCGCACGCAGGAGTAGGGCCCCATCAGCTCGACCACGTGTGGTTCACGGGGCTCCGCGACGTCTTCCGGCCGCAGCTGCCTAGTCCGTTGACTCACCGGCTAATACACCCGATGCGCCGAAAGAAGGCCAGCAAACGCAATAAACAGTCCACTACGGGGGACGTGTATGTGGTGGGCGGATACAGGGAGGAAGGATGGGACCCAGCCAACCCGGGGCTGTCCATGCCGTTCGTCCCGCTAGCCGCCCTCCTGTTTCTATTGGGGGACGTCTTTGAGGGTTACCAACAGCAAGACGATCCGGCGTCCGTCCCCCTACTCAATCCTCACGCCGGGGGCGGCATAAGCCCGCCACCACTGTGGGTTGTGCACGGGCGGCCAGCGTTTTCCAGGGCATGCGCGGCGTTGCACGGGTGCAGCGAGTGGGCAATTGTCCTTCTGCTGCAAGCAGGCCCTATCCCGGATCCGGATGAGTACTCGGTCCCGGAAGTGGTCCGGATGTCCAACGTGCCACACGATCTGCACGTCGCCGTCACGTCGTTGCGTGATGGCGGCGCAGTGGAACAGGGGTCTGTCGTGGTATACCAGCCCTCTTGCTCCGCAACGGTTTGGGGGGCGGAGTATACCACCGCCCTGGACGCCATAAAGTGAGTCTGTGGATGTGACCTGGCCTGGAGACCACATGCGGTATATCGGCCGAGGGTGGTCTTGTCCCCGGAGCTCACGGCCTCCAGTGCGGCGTCCCTAGGAAAGGTGGTGCAGAGCCCCCACTCTGACGTGGCATGGCTGGAACCCCACCGGTATTGGCGGGTGCCGGTGGCGACTAAAGTCACATCGTCTGACGCGTCGCCCCAGGGAGACGACGCCACCCACGTGGCGGTGGCCAGCCACGGAATCCCCACGTGGACGGGTGCCATCTACGGCACGGTCCCAGAGGCAGAGATCATCGGCGCGGCGGCGTACTTGTTGCACACGCCCCCGTTAGCGTGCACGGTGCACGTGGTGGATGCGTCCGTCATAGGAGCGCATCTCCGCAGGGCGCAGGAGGCCCTGTACCGTGGCATCAAGGGGCCGACATCACATCTGGTCAATCAGCACGCGCTGAGCTGGATAGTGGAGGGGCTGCGGCGACTACCACCCCGAGTTGGGGGGCCACACCACTGGGTGGTGAGGCAGAGCTTGCACTTGGCGGCGGTCCCGCTTGAAGCGCCGGACTCTGCCGCATCCCGTGCAATGGCCCCGCCTATCCATCTCGTCCTGCCAAAGGAGCACGCCATCCTCTTGGTGCCGGGGGATAATGGAGAGCTCGAGCCGCGTGTGCCATCCATGCAAGCCCTTCAGCAAGTCCGGGAGATGGAGTGGCGTTCGCTAGCGGCACGCACCAGGGCGCACACGCCACTGGCTGGCGCCTGCGAGGCGGTGCCCCTGGGAGCTGTACACCACGGCCCGACGCACAGAAATATGCTGCGGGCACGTGACGGTCGCTTGTCCACCATGCAGGTCATGCGACGGTGGAGACAGAAGCTCACGCGTATGGCAATACCGGCCCACCCCTGTATCTTCTGTGGGGGGCCGGAGGAGGACATTGGCCACATGCGCCTACTGTGTGCGCGGGACGAGGAAGTGGCTGGGCTCCTGTGCAGGCGTGTGGAGGAGTTCACGGCGGAGCTACCCCTGACAGACAGGGCGGTGGAGTTCGTGGCGAGGAGGGAGCACGGCTGCAGATGGACGCAATCCCTGATGGCGGGTGTCGTCCCCGGGGACCTGAAGCGGCTGTTCGCTGCGGTGTGAGCGGCGTCGTCCCGGGGCCCTGCCAAGGCCAGGCTCTTTGTGGAGGACATGGTCCAGATTGGGGAAGATGTGTATGCCCGCAGGAACCATCGGCTCACCCAGATCATGCAGCTGCCGATGCAAGATCGAAGGAGGGCGGTATACGCGTTCCTGCAAGGTGACACACCCTTCTGCCCGCCGGCAGGGAGGATCCAGCAGCGTCCGCCGTGGAACCCGTTTGCCAGCCTCCCCGGCGACCTGCAGGCAACCTTTCAGAGGGCACCGCTGCACGCAGTGCTGGTGCCACGGTCGTGCATCGCGCAAGAAGAGGCCATGTCCTTGTTCCCTCACTGGATGGCGGCGGTGGCGCAGGCCTTCAGCCATTGGATCGGTTCCTGGGTGGCACGGGACATCATGACATTCAGGGAGTGGTCTTGCGTGGTGTCGGCGCAATCGTGGGCCCTGGTGCGTGGTACCATGGTGAGAAGCCCTAACGGCAAGAGTGATCCCCGGCTCCAGGTGTACGCCAACCATCCAGCAGTGGGGAACGTCATGGGCTGGCCTCGTGAGGTGCTGCCAGCCTTTCAGCAACCTCTGTGCAGTCTCCCAATCCTGGCGGTGGCTGTCGTACTTGACGTGGGTACGTTGTGGCTGTATGACCGGCAGCTGCGACGAGCCATACCAGCGGTCACGGAGCAGCGGTCCATGGCAGTGTTAGTGGGCTCCAAGCAGCTGGCACGGGTACAGAGCGACGACGCGCAAGACCACGTCACGGAGGCCATGTTCTCTCTGCCAGAGGGGGACGACCACGTGGCTGCCGATGCCCGTCACACCCTTGACACCCTGGGCCCCGCGGCGGTCATTGAGGCTCGGGCGGGAGGACAACGCTTGGTTCTGGCATCCGCCAGGGGCCCGGAGCAGGACGGGGTTGATGTCATCGGGGAGGTCTTACGGGACTACGGTTGGGAGCTCCTGGCGCATGGCACACACAACCCCAAAGTTGCGCGGTGGCCCCGGCTGCTTGAGAGCCTGCCGGTGATGCCCGACGGGCGACCGATACTCCGCCCGGTGTCCACGTGGGAGGAAGCGAGGCGCAGCCTCCTCAGTTGTGCCACAGCACGCACGTTGGCGGGTGCTTTGCTCGGACTCCAGGACGCGTGCTGCGCTGTATGGCAGGACCTGTGGTCGCAGTGTTGTGATGGTAGCTGCGTTCCGTCGCGGTCTGTGCTTCCGCAGCGATGCCACGGGTGCAGGGAAACGGCGTCAATTTGGGTTCATCAGTGTGCCTCCGTCCCACTATGCGGGACATGTAAGGAGCGTGCCGATAGGGGGTGGCCTAAGGCGAGGTGGGCACTGCGGCACTCTGGACAGATGTCGTCAAGTGCCTCGAAGGCAATCCAGGGTGGCCTGAAGAGCGTCCGAGTGGAAGGGGTACGGTGCCCTGGAGCGCCGTCGGCGGCCTTGCCCCTGATGCTGTGGTGGGCGGCTCTGGAGGGCGACTCACGGATACCCTGGTTGTGGCATCACGGAGGAAATGGTGACGGCGTGGTGGGGGCCGGGGGTGATGCAGATTGATGGGGTTAGGAATTGTGGGTGCACCTGCTACCGTCCCTACGCTGGACGCAGCGGAGGGGGTAGCGCCTGAGAAGCAGTGCCCTCATGGCGTGATTGTGCGGTACTGGCAGGCGGCGTATGACGGCCAACGCGATGTGACGGGTCGTGCCGGCCTGATGGTGAGCCGTACTGCCCCCGTGCATGAGGGTCAGACAGGGATGCTTCACCCGCCTGCCCCGGGTCGCCGCATACAACAGTGAGGTGTCATGGGTCGTCCCGACCAGGGTAATAAGGCCCAAACCCGTGTAGGGTATTCCCATGGCACCGGGGTCTCTACTGGCGGCCCGGCTACGGCAGTATTGGGAGTGGTTGCTCGGGATACACCGGGGGTGCACGGAGTTGTCTGGGGGTTACGTTGTGCGGCGCCCCCTGGGAGTGTTACACGGGGATGCGGGGACAGCCTGCAGGCCCCAGGGGCGGCGACGAAGCGAAGATGTGTGCGTAGAAGGATATGACAGCGAGGTCGTCAGGTGGACAGTATGCCGGGCGCCCGGAGACGGCGCGGCAGCCTGGGAGGAGCACTCACGGGGGGCACGTGGAGTTCAAGGTGACGGTGTACTGGCGTCTTGGGGGTATACGCGGCGGTACTGGGGTCCGTACGGTGGGGGTACGCGGCGGTACTGGGGAACCGTACAGTGGGGGAGCAGCGGGGATGCATGGCAGTACTGGGGTGTCCCCCTGACCCCTCTAACAACTCAGGGGGCGCGTAGGGGCATCCCCTGGGCCCGTTAACAAACTAGAGGGACCGTGCCTGCTGGCATGTACATAGTCTAACCTCTGACCATGGCCTTGTGGTTGCGGTGGTGCGTGTCGTGGCGGCTTGCAGGTGGCATCGGCGTGGCAACAGCGGTACTGCGTGGCGCCGTAGCGAAGAGTATGCGGTCGCCTCACCAATGTAACGGCTTACCCCTGGGGGGCGCCAGACCGGTCGGCTAGAGGCGAGGAGGGAGAAGGAGCGGCATGCTGAGTGGTCCGGGGGGTGACGCGCGGGCCAATGCTATAAGTAGGCTCGCCACGTCGTCGGTGGGGGCCGAACCTGCGGCCTGGCCGCTGCTGTGGCGGAAGAGGCGCAACCACGGGAGCTGGCCAAACAGTGCAGGTAAGGGTCAAGGGTTGGCGCCAGGGCAATGTATGTGGGCCAGATGAGGTGCACCTGGTTACCACAGCCCGGGGCGAGCCTCTGGTGGGTACCCCTACAGGGGGTCAATAACCAAGCTACGGCACCCACCAGCCCGAATCCCAGCCAGCGATATTCACGGGTTGCGCCACTCCCGTCGCGTAGCGGCCGGCGTCCCCCCTTGTAGACCCTCAAGTTATATTATACGCGGGCAAGTGGATGCCTCGAAGCTGATTGGGTGCTGGCCCCTGACATGGAGTGCCGGCATGGTATATATGTGTGGTGTGGGAGCAGCTCAGGACCGCGGGGACGTGGAGTTGATACCGTGTTTCTGTACTATACTAGGGGACGGATGCGGTGGGTCGGCGGCGTACATTGTGGGGACATGGGGGCGATGAAAGCTGAGGGCCAGGCTAGGCTGGAGCCTCCCAGAAATCCTGGCTATGCATATACAGGCTATTGCGTGCTGGCAGAGGGAAACATGGAGTCAGGGGTGGTGGGCAATTACAAGTACGCAGACGGCAATGGATTCCGTGGGGTCACGGGTGATGGACGTCTCCACGGTGGCGGGGGTACGCGAACGACGGAGGGTGCGCTCTCGCTTCGCCGCATGCGTGCTGCTTTGTTCCTTGGTTGCCGCTTTGCGCCGGACAGAGAAGCCCTTGCTTTCTGCTTGTTGCGATGCTGCTGCGTTGATGTGCCTTGCCCCCTTACCCCCGGCGAACAACGGGCGAGCGTCCGTCGCCGTTGCTAATGCTAACGCTATGCAGTTGCCACTGCCCCCAAAGCCTGGTTGACCGGTATCCCTGGTCCTCTGGGTCCTCGGTCATGCTGTGGGCCACCTCAGGCAGCCCTGGGACCCACGGGATCGAGCGAGGCAGGAACCACCTGTCGGCGCGAGATGCCCGGTAACTCCAGTAGACGGCATGATAAGTGGTTATGACTATGACTATGACTATATATATATATATATATATATATATATATATACATATATATATATATATATATATATATATATGAAGCTTGCTCTCTTGCTCTCTTGCTCTCGGCAGTTGGATTTGGAGTATAGGTGTACTCTTAACGGAGTTACCTTTAATTTCGCACCATGTCAAATCGCTGGGAGGAC